>JAADXK010000343.1:0-27807 GCA_023337805.1 Globisporangium barbulae
AATACATGAATTTTAACTGATAACTTATGAATTTTATGAATTGTGTTGTCTTGCGAAAGGTGGCCGCTTCTATCGAATGTACCACATGTATGACGTGGTGCATATTGATGAGAAGTGGTTTAACTTGTATAGGGTGTCCACAAAGTATTACTTGGCATCGGATGAGCAACTGCCATACCGGTCAAGTCCTAACAAACGGTACATTGGAAAAGTCATGGTTCTTGCTTTTTTGATGGAAAAATTGGGATTTGGCCCGTTGTGGAGCGGTTTACTGATATCAGAAGATCCAACAACCGACCGACAGGCTCGCCAATCACTAAGTGTATCTCGATGACAAGAGAAGTCTACGTGAAGATACTGCAAAAGAAAGTTTTCCCAGCGATTCGACAGAAGTGGCCTGGTAAGCAAACGCCGCTTGTCAATATTTATATTATAACCTGAAATTTGACTTATTTTGTAAATATTACAGGCCGCAAGTCCATTCCGATCAAAATTCAACAAGACAATGCGGGTCCACACGTGCCAGTGGACTACGCAGACATTGTCAACGCAGGACGAATCGACGGCTGGCGCATTCGAATGATTTGCCAGCCCCTAAGGTCACCGGATTTTAACATCCTTGACCTCGGGTTCTTCAACAGCATTCAGTCGCTCCAATACCAAAAGCCTACGACTGAGATCGATGGCTTGATTACTACAGTGAGCGACGCCTTCAACGAGGTAAGTTACAAGACCTTAGACAAGTGTTTCATCACGCTGCAAAAGGTGATGGAAACAACTATCAAGCATGGTGGAGACAATGATTTTAAGCTTCCTTGTGTGAAGAAGTTGTATCTGCGCGGCAATGTGACGCCCTCGTCAATTGCTGTAGACAGCGCGATTGTCGAACAGGGAGAGAAGCTTCTCAGTGAGCTTTTAGAATAATACACATATAGACTATTTTCTTGGTGAATTTTTAAAATATACAAAAGCAGTATTTGTAATAGCTAGCTTTTGTGTACTAAAAAGTACCTTTATTATTTAGCCTGATGTGATTGGCTGATAACCAGAGACACTTGCCAGAAAATGATGATAAAATCTCATCGCAATATTATGAATTTTTGGCTTTAGTTTAGTTGTTCTGAGCAGTTTTCTTTCATAAAACGATGCGCAACGCGACGAAGAACACTGTTGTCTTTCTTCGGTGCAATATCGCAAAAAAGGCACTGAACTGCGTAATTTAACCTTATCCCTGTCAAAATCGATGACAAGAATATCTGCATTTCTTTATCAATTCCAGCTGTTGCGCGAAGCAAAAATAGCAGGAGATTACCACGATTGTCAGCTATTATTGCGTTTTTGGCACACTCAAAAATTCGATCTGGTTAGGAAGTTATGATCGGAAAGGTCAAATGTGTATAATATGACCGGACAGAGAAGTACTGTACTAAAATGTTAATGTATCTATGCAATATATCATTTTAAAGATCCAATGTACCATTTCAAAGATACTGATTGATGATTGGATAGCAAAACATCCCAAAATGATTCGATAGACTTCCTATTAAAAAATTTGGGATGTTTTGCTATCCATCATCAATCAGTATGGTTTTGTTATCTATTCCTAGCTTTTTGACTCCCTATTCCCATATCTAACGCAATTCATTGCGGAAAAGAAAAGAATTTACTCTCAGATGTGATACCGATATACTTTAGATTAATACCAATATAACCTCAAATGTGATACCGATCTACCTTGAGATATGACACCAATATATTTTGGTATACCGGTGATACCTGTTTTGGCAACTCCACGTGGTGCTCTCTTCCCCTTTCTTACCTTGCTCCTTATCGCGAAACCCACCATTATCGGGCTCGAAGAAGAACGTCATCGCCAACTACAGGTCGGCGACGAGCGACGGACGCCCACCTTCATTCCCCTCACAGAAGCCGATAGACAGTGGCAAGATGGCGGCCAAGACGAAGACCTCCTCACCGCAGAAGAGCAACAAGCAGCGGCAGCAGCAAGCGTCGCCCGTGTCCCCCAAGCATGTTGACAAACTGACCGAGCAGCTCCGCCAGGAGCGCAAGAAACTCACGCTGCTGCGCCGTCCGCTGAGCACGCTCTACCACTTCGGCATTGTGTTCTCGCGCTTCGTCAAGTGGCTCTCGCTGTACGTCGTGCAGCACAACGCCACGCGCTTCTTCCTGCTGCCGCTCCTCGCGCTCTGGGCCGGCGCGTCGGTCGTCGAGGGCGAGCACCACGCGATCCTGGACGAGTTCAACCGCAACGTCGAGTTCGTCGTCTGGTGGGTCGGCCTCGGCGTGCTCTCGTCCGTCGGGCTCGGCACGGGCATGCACTCGGGCATCCTCTTCCTCTTCCCGCACATCTTCCTCGTCGTGCAGGGCGCCGAGGAGTGCGGGTCCGTGAACTTTGACTCGCGCAACCACATGTGGTTCCGCGAGTTCGACGCCACGTGCCAGGGTGAGGCGCTCGCCGGTGGCGCGACGTTCATTGCGATCTTCTGGAAAGTCTTCTGGCCCGCGATGCTCTGGGGCGCGGGCACGGCCGCGGGCGAGATCCCGCCGTATGCGCTCAGCCGCGCGGCGCGCCTCGCCGGCCAGCGCAACGAGGAGTTCGAAGAGATTGCCGAGTCCAAGTCGCAGTACAACCTCATGAACGTCATGAAGGACTGGATGATCCGTTTCCTGGAGAAGCACGGCTTCTGGGGCGTGCTGCTCATGTCGGCGTGGCCGAACGTCGCGTTCGACCTCTGCGGCATCTGCTGCGGCCACTTCCTCATGCCTTTCTGGACGTTCTTCGGCGCGACGCTCATCGGCAAGGCGCTCATCAAGGTGAACCTGCAGGCCGCGTTCTTCATCACGATCTTCACGGACACGTTCATGAAGCAGGTTGAGGCGTTCATCGCAAACGTGACGCCCGCGGCGTGGAACCTGGACGCCAAGGTGAGCGAGTTTTTGCTCGAGTGCCGCGAGAAGTTCCACTCGGCGAGCGGCCAGGCCGCGGCCGAGCACGCCTCGGGCGAGGCCGCCAAGTCGAGCATGATCTCGCAGGCCGGCTCGCTCGTGATGGTGCTCTTCATCGGGTACTTCGCCGTCTCGTGTATCGAGCAGTTTGCGCAGCAGCACGCGGCCGAGGAGGACGAGAAGACGCTCAAGAAGAAGAGCAAGTAAGTAGACCAGCAAAAAAAGCAACAGAAAACAAGAGAGAGACCGCTGCGAGCCACGACCACCAGCCCCACCCCACGCTTAGATGAAAAAACAACCCACCAACGCGCACAAACAGAAGAGAGACTGAGAGAACAGAGAGAAGAGAGTGGTCGGCGCAGTGGCGACGCCATTTTTGCAGACAAGTACACTGCATTTTCATGTTTCTACAGTTGAGACATCCAAATCAAGCAGTGAGAGGGGTGATGCATTTATTTGCGTGTCTTCTTGTTGGATCTATGAAACTTGTGTTAATAAAAATACGGCGTGTGTGGCTCTTGAGTGAGGGAGGGAAGAAAGCTCTCTTGCTCACGAGTGGCCACCTCGGAGCTTGTTGTCGGCGCGCTGGAGCTCTTCCAGGCGGAGCTTCTCCGACTGCGCGAGCACCGAGTCGCCATTCTGTCATTATTTCACCACAGTACCATACCAACAAACAGCCAGGCAATTGTAAATAAAGAGCCAAATGCAAGCCAACACGGTCGCGAACCTACCTTGAGCGCGATGACGTCTTCACGGAAGCGCGAGTCCGACGGCAGCGGGTCCGTCACGGGCGTGTGCTCGAACACGGGCTCGGATTCAACATGCCAGTAGCTGCACACAACAGGTGTCCACCACAGAAGGACATGTGTTTCTCCAGTCAGAACACAAAGAGCTACTAGTGGAGAGTCTCAAGTGTCCGCAAGCACAAAAGACAGAAGCACGTACATCTTGTTGTCGAACTGGAGGTGCGAGAGCCACGAGCCCTGGATCGTCGACAGCGCGTGCTTGGCCGATTTCTAACTCACAACGATATAGTCACAAGTCAGTCAGACCGCGAAGCTCCTCTTACAAGAGTCCACACAGAAAGCTCATCACCTTGGCCGGGTAGATCGTTCCCTTGATGTCCTCGGCGTGCGACTTGGACAGGAAGCTGCTGTTGGCACCAAAAGTGACGTCGCCCACGAGGTGGTGCGCCGCGTCGACAAACTTGCAGGCGCCCGTGAGCTCCACGACGCGCTCGCCGAAGAGCAGGCCGCTCATCCTGATCTGTGGCACCGTGTACGAGATGGCGTGGCCGTCCTGGAAGACAACCTTGGTGCTGCCGAGCTGATGGTTGACGATCGAGTTGCGACTCGTGGACGACTCGAACTCGTAGACGCCCGAGAGCTGGTAGAGTCCCTTGGGGCCCGTGAGCGTGAACGCCGACTTGACCGGGTGGTGACTCACGTGCTCAATGGTCACGTGCGTGCCGTCGGCGTATGTGGCCTCGTACGTCTCGCCCAAAATTGGGTTGAAGGGCTTGAGCTGTCCGACGCAGAAGTGGAAGCCGCCGGCCACGAACGCGATCACGAACTTCATGCGTTCAAGCGGGTCTGCGCTCAGCGCGGCCTTCTTGAGCAGCGTTGGCGCGTAGTTCCACGCGTCAGCCACGCGCTCGAGCAGCGTGCGCGGCTCGAAGATGCGGATCGGCAGCGAGATGCGCACGGCGAGCTTGCCCGAGAGCAGCTGCGAGCCGACCTGGAGCATCACGTCCTTGAACACGCCCTGCTGCTTCTTGAGCGTCTCCTGGTCCAAAAACACTAGTCCGCCTTTCTTGTTGAGCTTGAAGCCCTGCTGCCATGCCATGCGGTCCTTGAGCTGTAGTTGGGACCACGACGCTTCGTGGTGCAGGCTCGGCGCGCGGCCGCGCTCCTGCTGGGTCTTCGCAGGCTCACTGTGCACAGGC
Organism: Globisporangium barbulae; assembly: GCA_023337805.1. Taxonomy (NCBI): domain Eukaryota; phylum Oomycota; class Peronosporomycetes; order Pythiales; family Pythiaceae; genus Globisporangium; species Globisporangium barbulae. Next base: position 4,913 of record JAADXK010000343.1, read on the forward strand.
GCACTGGCAGACGGAGCGTTGTGATTGTTGCTGTTGTTGCCGCTGCCGGAGCTGCTCGTGCGCGATTTCTTGCTGTCCTCGTAGGACGCGAGCGACGCGCTCGGCACGAGGCTGCCGATGTGCAGGTTCACGCTCGCGAGCGTCAGCGCCGCGGTCTCGCGTTCGGTCGCCATCGTGCACTCGTAAGACGACGCTCGTCGACGGCTGGTGGCGACAGGGAGATCGAAGATCAGGAAGTAGCAGAGCTCAAATGCTCAAGCCAACTTCCAATCTGCTGCTGGTGGTGAGGAGCTCTTTCGCACAATGAGCGAGGGCTAAAAATACACCACCCGCACGACAGCAGAATAGCACCTGCCCGCTAAGAAACGAGCACGCCAATGGGAATGAAGAAGGTATCGGTCAAGATGTAGGGGGTATGTGCTATCTGCCTGCCGCACAAGAAGACAAGAAGATCCAGTCTGGAGGAAGAGCTGCTGGGGTGATTGGTAGGTACTGCCTAGTTGAAGCGCGAGCCGGAGGCGCCGAGAGCGGGTGGCCATCTGGTGGTCGTGCGCCGCCTATGTGGAGATCTGCCGAGCGCTCGCTCCATACGGCAACGAGGCGCTGGCTCACTTCCACCTGTCGCCTGAACAGACGTACGTACGAACGAACGGACGGACGGACAGACGACTGAATGAATGCCCAGTCCAACGTGTGCCATTTGGTCCGACCTTGAAGCCAACTCTGCTGGCTCCTATGACGATCGGACGACAATGTGGAAACGGACTGAGCTCCTCGTAGCGTGGTTGATCAACAATGGATACGTTTTGCCCCAAGACACGAGGTGCATACGAGTTGGTGGTGTAGGTATATAAATTAAAGAGCTTCTTTCCAGCGCACAGCCTCTTCTGCTTCCTGTGGGACTCCTGGTAGTTTGTTAATGGTCTCACTTCAGACAAAGGCTGTCTGTCCGCTGATGACGGCGACGGCGCGAATCAGGATACAGATAGTGGAGCAACTCGGCGGGTGGTGGCCAACTTGAAGTGACAGACCTCACACAGTTAGGTCCTCCAGGTCCAGGGGGCTCATGGGGTCGAAGCTATGCGTGCGGCTGTGAGCGATCGCTGCTGTCTTTGGAGGCGTCTGGCCCTCCGAGGTGCGCGATCCAGAGCCCGAGGTCTTGCGACTCGACGGCAGCGGCACGTCTGCTGCAGAGGGTGGCACTGGGTCCACCTCCAAATTGTGCTGCGGGTGTGCACTCACGAGCTTGTTCAGCGCCTGGCGCATCACGACCACCGACACTTCCTTCCCACGATCACTGGCTCCACGCTAGAAGGTTCAGAACAACCGTTTCAACAACAACAAGAGTACACGTCAGTTGGACTACCACGAGCCATGCCATACAATAGATTCCATTCCAAGATAAATGAACGAACCTGCTGCAGGATCCGCAGCACGTTCTCGTTGCTCTGGATCGAGATCAGCAGCGCCTCGGAGAAGCTCGACATGTCGATGTCGTCGAGCTCGATGCCCGCCGCCACGACAAAGTTGTTGAGATACACGTCGTGGATGATGAGCTCGTCCGCGAGCTCCGGGTACTGGTAGCGGAACGAGTCCGCGGCGACAAAGTGGTCCGGGTCCCAGCGCGGCCACACGTTTGCTCGCGCCGCAGTCTTCACCTTGGCCAGTTCGTGGGCGACGCAACTCTGCAGCCGCTTGCGCATGCTGCTCGTCCAGATGAGTGTCGACGAGTTGATGTCCTCGGTGCTCTGCAGCTGAAAGATGAATTTGTCAGGTGACGCCCGCAGGATCTGTGGCAGGCATGAGAGAATAAGGTTAGGTCAGCAATACAAGAGAGTAACTCTGAAGCCATCAATAAGATGAGACATACCCGAACGAAGCTTGGCGTCAGCAGCTGCTTCATGACCTGGTACGTCGAGGACGCCTCACTAAAGTTCTTGTCGTTCAGGCACGCGCGTAACGTGAGTGCGGCACCTCGGACTGGATTAAAGAACCGCGACGGTCGGCGCTGAAGAATCACCGGCGCATCATTGTTTGCATCGCCATCTTCAATGGACGCGGGCGTCTCCGAGATGTCTTCTGCAGGACAGAACGCGCTCGTCTCGATCAGGTACAGTAGACCTCCACCTTCGACCACTAGCACACGCAGTTCGTCGTAGAAGCAGAGGTTCGCCAGGCAGTTGAGGCAGACGGCCGCCGCGTCCTCCGAGTAGCTCATGATCGTCTTCTTCGACGAGAGCTCGAGCAGCGACGTGAGCACCTGCGGGTTCTTCCGGATCGCTTGGATGCCGGCAGCCTGCGCCGAGAGCGTCGTGAGCACGTCGGTTATCCGGTAGAGTAGCACGCGCGCCGTGTTTGTCACGCCCTTGCCGCTCTCCGCCTTGAGGAGCTGCTGGTACGTGGGGTTGAGCATGCGCTCGAGCGAGTCGCCGAGCACACTCAGTCCCGTTTCTTCCAGAAACAGTCGGCATGCCGCAGTGTTCACGCTGCGATCCTGTGGCGCACTCAGCATCGCGATGAAGAGCTCGAGTGCCAAGACACCGCGAACCTGGTCGCTCTCGCCGAGCAGCGTGCGCCGCAAGGGCGTCAGCAACGACTCGTAGTGCTCTTTCTTGATCTCCACGTCCGCGCAGTTCGATGGCACGAGCTTCACGAGCGCCTTCAAGAGCATCACCTGCACCTGCCACGGCTCCACGCGTGGTCGCTTCGCTGGTGACGACGCCCCGGCGCCAAACACCGACTTGGTGCGTCCGAGGTCGAGCAGCCGGACGAATAACGCATTGATCAGGTTCGTGTACATCTCGAACGTCCACTCGGTCAGAAACTGGCCGTCACCCTCAATGTACGACCGGATGAAGATGTTGCCCACGAAAATGTCGTCCTCATCGGCAAAGAGGCCGTCGCCGCTGGGCACAAAGGCGGCAAAGTGCTCCTGCTCTTCCTCATTCTGGTTCTCACTGGATGACGACGATGACGGTGCGGCCGCATACTTGCTCTTAAGGTACCGGAAGAGACGGATGCGCTGCTTCCGGCCCCACATGACATCGGCGGCGCGCTTCTCGTGGGCGTTAAACACTTCGGCAAAGGTCTCGGGGGTCGTAAATGCGAGCAACGGACCCATACCGCAGCCACCGTACCCGAGTGCTTCATCGAGAATGTCGTGGAGCTCGGATTTTGGCGACCGGTCGCTGCTTGTGCCGTTGCCGTTGAGGCTCGCCGCACGGCTCGCTTTGCTGCTCGACGCTGCGTAGTTCTCCTTGAGAAACTCGGCGGCTTGCAGACACATGCCCATGCCATTCGGGTCGCAACTCGCAAACAGGATGTACACGAGCGCGAGCGACTTCCAGTTCGCGTCGGCGATCGCTGGCTTCCCAGACAACGAAGAAGAGTTCGACGACACGGTCGAAAGCGCGTTTGTGATGCTGTCGAGCATCGAGAGTTGCTGTAGCAGCGTCAGAATGAGTGAGATCGTGATGTGGTCGAGCGTCTCCACAGCCAACAGGCGACAAATGAACACGCGCTTGGGTCGCACGAGCACGAGCGTGTACTTGGAGCGCCGGATGATCGCCAGTAGCACCGTCATCCCGGCGCGGATGAGCCCGTCGTTCTCGTTGTTGACGTAGCCTTGCTCTTCGTCGCAGTCCATGAAGCCTTCGTCGTCGCTGTCTTCGTCCTCAGTGTCGATGTTGTGGACCTTCGAGCTCGACAGCGTGCTGATCAGCGCCGGGTCGGACAGCACGTTCACCACAGCCGAGGCCACCAGCGCACTCATCCGGTTCAGGCTCTCGGACGGCGCATTACGCGTCGTCGCGATCGCAGTGTTCAAGAGCAAAAAGCACTCGCGAATGAACCCGAGCGAGTACATGTTGTGGTTCTCCAGCATCGCCAGCACCTGACGCGTGGGCAGCTGGCCGTGGAAAAGCATGGCGTAGCGCCTGATGATCAGTCGTAGACAGCGCACGCACAGTAGCCTCCGCTGCATGTTCTCCTCAACCGCGAGCTGATCTGACAGGTGCCACGCGAGCACGATTGGCTCGACAACCTCGTACGAGTCTGCGAGGTCGGCGATCTTCGGGATCAGGTACTCAATGAAGTACCCGTTCACGATCAGCTCCTTGTGGATCGATTTGTAGTTCACGTAGAACATCTCGTGGTCCCACCGGGCGATGCTGCCCGAGGTCGAGTCTGGGTGCCGTCTCTTCTTCTCAAGCGTCTCAATCTCGGCTCGAAGCGCGAGCCGCAGCTCGGCGCGCATGTCGCAGCGCCACACGAGCTCGGGGCGCTCGTGGCTCATGAGCACGGCCTCGATGATGTTTCGCCAGTGCTCTCCCTGGGAGCGCGCGTCGCTAAGCCATTTCTCGAATGCGCCCGTGCCAATGCTCCTTGAGCTTGTGGCCAGCGACCCCACTCGACTGCGCTGCTTGTCGCTGTTCGACTTCATGTCAAAGTCGAACGAGAAGTGCGGCAGCGACCGGTTCGTGCGTGTGGCCTTAAACGCACTCGACGCCGTGTGGCGCGAAATCAGGTCCAGGCGGTTCTCCACCGGGATGAAGAGCTCCACGGGGAAGATGCGGTACATGGCTTTCTTCGATCGCGTGTTGCCCGCGCAGAACATCTCGACCAGGTCGATGCACTTGTCCTGCTGCGCGCGCGACGAGTTGGTCGGCGTGAGCTGTCCGCCGTCGTCGTTATTGTCGTTGTCGCCACTATCAGCGGTGTCATGTTCGCTCTTCCTCTCAGGCTTCTTCTGTTAGAGCAACAAGATTCCAAGCGTTTGTCAGTCCGTGAACCGTTTTCAGTTGGAGGGCCAGCAGTTTATAGAATAGACGAAAGTCTTCTTTCTCACCGTCTCTGAAACGGCTATCGAAAGCGCGTACAACAGCGCGCCGTACTCGCGCGCCGACTCCTGCAGCTCGTGCACCTGCTCTAGGTCAATGAGCACGAAGAGTTCCTTCACCAAGTCGATCGCGAGGTCCTGGATTTCGGCGCTCGGGTGGTGGCACAGGTCCAGCAGCGAGATGCGCGCATTCAGGAGCGAGCCGACCGCCTACACGTCCAGTTGAAATGGGTGCCATCAGTTAACCCAGTGGCTCAAAGGTGCACCTTCAATACAACAACAAAAATGCTTACTTGGCTGCAAGTCAGCAGATCAGTCGTGCCCTTCCTGGACACGAGCGTGAGGTGGAAGAGCTGCAGCGTGTGGCTCAGAATGGCCTCTTTCTCAGGCGACAGCTCCGGCTCGGCGCTGTACTGCACCATGAGCGCGCGCAGCACCTCGTAGCCGCCGCCGTCGCCAAAGTTGCGCCGGTTCACGGTCTCCCACTTGTCCGTCTTCTCGTTCAGATCGGTGCCTGGGTACGCCGTGACCATCGCCAGGAGTGTGTCCAGCACAGCGAGCTGCAGCTTCGGGGACAGGCGCTGTATAATAGGTACGTACATAGGGCAATTTGATGAGCCAATGGTCAGTATGAAGAAGGCATCCTGGTAATGGTTCATGTAGAACGTACCAGGCAGTTGAGGAATGGCTTCATGGAGCACTTGGCGCACAGCCGGTAGAGCTCGCGCCACATGATCACGCGCTTGAAGCTCACGAGGATTTGCTCAATCTGCGCCATACAATGCGAAGAGCTATGTTAGCATGGACCTCCATATGCAAGTGCGAATCAATAGAGAGCCCACACACCAGCTCTTCGTTCGTGTTCTTCTCGGTGCGCTCCGTCTGCTTCTGCAGCAGCGCATGCACGACGTCAAAGAGCTTCCTGTCCTTTACGTCGAACGCTTCCTCCGCCACGACCGGTTGCTGCTAATACACATCCACGCGTACACCAACATATACATCATACACATAACCTGCATTAGGCAGCTGAAGACGAGCGCAAACAAGTACGCCACGCACACTCACCTCGACGGGGAACATCTTGCAGAAGGTCTGCAGCGCCTGCAGCGTCGCCTCCTTCTCGGCCTGCTGGCTCACTTTGATGCTCACGACATCGCGCACCGCGTTCTTCTGCTCCACGGACCCGGCCTGGCCCATGGCTCACGAAAGTGTGTCTCTGCGCTGCTCTTTCTCGGTCGCACCCACAAAGTGTGCTACGGACAGCCTGGCGTTCGCTGAGCTGTATGGACTGGCGTTGCGTTGCGCGATGCAGCGAAGAGCTCACAATCTGCGCTGCACAGATGAACTGGTCGGTCGATGGGACGAATGCGCGCGCGCTGGAGAGAACGAGAGGAAACCAATTACTCGCTTCTTCGCGTGCTGCTCATGCGCGAAACGTCTTCCGCGTCGTGTAACCTATCGCACTGATTTCCTTTGCGAAAATTGGTATGGAAAACCCTCGTGAAACCGATGACAGCGGTTTCAAGAGGGTATAAATTTACACATTAAGAAACAGATATAAAAATGTGGTTGAGAACGCAGAGTGTTTGTCATATTGTTTTCCACAGGAGAATGCGTCACCTGATTTCTTGCATGTCAAATTGCGAGTCATCCATTCGCTGACTGGGCTCTTTCTCCATCGACGTGTGGTGGCAATGGCACTTCACACAGCTCGGCTTCCTCTGCAGGTGCTGCCGCAGGATAACACGTTCATTGCAATCCGCGAATCGACGGGAATCCCACTGTCGCTGTTGAGTTCGGTAGCTCCTCGATTTCAGTCTCTTGTGACGGAGCTGCTCGTTCTGCGTCTGGAAGTCATCATCTTGGCTTGGTTTCTCCTATCTTCATCTTAAGTTACAGACAAGATTGTTGATGCGAGGCTGGACGGCTAGAAGACAGGCTCTATGGGTCACGCCTCTGCTGCGGTGCCTGGCAGGTAATCGATCCGCCTCGTTCCACGACAGGGATGCCGCTCTGCTTTCAGTTAGACCACGCTCTCGCCAACCACGCCAGCGGAGGCGCCGTCGTTGCCTTTGTCAGCAAACTCCTTGATGTACTCGATGCGGGTCTCGTCGTCCATGACTGCGTACATCTCGGCCTCTTCGGACGCGTGTGCGAGGTGCTTCATGAAGCGCAATTGGCTCGCCACACTCAGCAGATCCTTGTGGTGGCGCAAAAAGTGGGAAATTACTTTTTGCCGAACGCTCAACACGGGCGACGTCATTACGCTTGGTGAAGCTGCTGCTACTGGTGTTGCTAGAGCTGCTAGCGTTGCTGGGGATGCAGCTGCTGCTGGCGTTGCTGGGGCTTCTGCTGGTTTTAGGTTGCGCGGAGGGGACTCAAGCGTTCGTTGCCTCACCAGCCGAGCCACACGCTCATCAGTCTCCACCTGAGCACTGATCGCGTCTTCATGTTTGCGCTTTCTGGATATCAATCGTGGCGCACTCGATTCGCGTGAAGCCTTGGGCGGTGACGCAGTGGTGGCGGAGCTTTTTGGCGCGGTTGTCTTCTGGACCTCTTGTTCTCGCTCAGAGCTGCTGCTGTTTAACGCGCTCGTCTGAGCCACGTGTTCTCGCTCAGGGCTATCTACAGTGCATGTCTGGGCATCTTGTTCTCCTTCAGGCGTAGGTCCACAAGCTCTTTCACTTCGTACAGGTTCGTACAGGGAAGCGATGTCCTGGACATCGACCTCCATCCGTTGATCCGCTTCGTCAAGAACAGACTCGGTCGGTGCAGCCATTCCATCCGCACCATTCGGCGCTTGCGGAGCACACACCGCCAACATCGCACTCGCAACAGGCACATCGCTTCGCTTAACGCCTCTAGCAGGTGGACACGGCAGTCCGTACCGTCGACAGAAGCGGTAGTACCAGCCGGACGAGGCCTTGAAGTCCTGCATACCGTCGAACTGCGCCGAGAGCGCCTTGGCCCGTTCACGGATCTTGGACGGCGGCAGCTCGGTGTTTGCAGCGCGCATTGTAGAGACCCACTCATAGAGCGCGGCGTCGAACTGGGCGTTGCGCACCACTTGGCCGCGCTGGCGCGCGTCGCGCACGTCCTCGACGCCCAGACCGTAGCGCGTCTCGATCTTCTCGGCGTTGGCCGAGAGGCGCCACTTGCGGATCGTGGACTCGTTCACGTTGTAGCGCGCGGCGAGCTCGACGTGCTTGATGCGCGGGTCCTGGCGCGTCAGTTCGATGATCTCCATGCGCTCCTTGTCCGTCAGGCGCCGCCCGTGGCCCTGCTTGCCCATTCTTGCTTTTCGCGGGTTTCTTGTGTGACTGTTTTGTGCTGGGTTTCAAAAAATGGAGCTGTCTTGTCACCTTAAAAAATGATACAGTCGGTTTAGAAGAGTATTTCATTTTCATGGTATTATATTAGGCAAATATAAGCGCAATCCCGCATCCAAATGTATAAATGTATGAATAGATCCATTGCTAGAGGTTTCAACTTGACGACGGTCCGTTTGGTGGGACTCCCACAACGTTCACTTGGGCGAAGTATCCGCTTGCTTGTGATTCAGCTCAATTCCGCATTTCATTTCGCGAAGAGGTCCAAGCAAGACGGAAGAAGGGGCGATCGAGGATGAACCGACAGACGCTGGCCGAGGCCACGAGCCTGCACGACGGGCCCGTGCCCATCTACCTCATGGAAGAGATTGCACGTACGTGTGGCTTCGTATGCGTGTCTTGTAGAGGGAGCGTGTGGCGAGAACGAAGGGGGAGAATGCGGACTCATGTGGCTTCCCTCATGAAGAAGCATGTGAAGAGAGAAAGAGAGGGGGATGCAAATGCTGACGTGTGTGTTTGTATGTCTGTATGCAGGCTCCACGAAGGAGAGCGTGCGCGACGCGGAGAAGGTGGCGGACTTCATGCTCGGCCGCCTCAACAAGAGCAATCTGATCGTCAAGTTGAAGGCGCTGCAGCTCATTGCGGTACGGACGCCCCAAGCTCTTTTTTGTGTTTCATATCATAATGTGAGCCCAACTTTGTGGACACTAACTGCTTCGCTTTGTGTGTGTGATATGGGAATTGGGATTGAATAGTACTGCGTGCGAGAGGGCAGTCCTGCGTTTGCGGGTGCTGTCCGTGAGGAGGAGCAGGAGATCGCGGCGTACTTGCGTGAGTGCTGCGCGACGTGTGCAATTCATAGAAGAGCATGGATGCGACGAGTTGACATCTAACATGTATGCTATTGCTGTTGCTACACTACAGAATACACGGGGCCGCCTGATCCGGTCTACGGCGACGAGCGCTACCGTCGAATCCGGGTGGCCGCACAGGTGCGGTGCTGAATCTCTGGCGTTACGTATGGCGTTATGGTTTGCAATGTACTGATATTTGTTATGTTGCTGTCATCACACTTGATTTAATTCGATTGCAGGAAGCGCTGGTGTGTTTGAACGACGGCAGCCTATCTCGGCACAGCGAGCCTGCGCACAGCAACATTGGTGGCGCACCGGGCGGCGGCAACAACTGGCAGACGGGTTCACAGAACGGCGGCGCTCCACCGGCGCCATACAGAGATCAACCGTATGGAGGTACTGCACCGACGTACGGCGGTGCGAGCAGCTACGATCAGCAACACCAGCAGGGGCGGTACGGCGCGAATGGTCAGCCACCAGCCCAGCAGAGCTCCCGGCCGTGGGGCAACAGCAGCAGCAGCAACCGTCCAGCGCCGTATCAGGACACCCCGGCGTCTTCGTATGGCGGCAACTCGGCTGGCGGTGGCTACAATGCGCCAGCAGGCGGAGCTCCACAGTACGGTGGTGGCAACAGCAGCTACGGACAGAATGACGGTGGTGGATACGGTCAGAATGCTGGTGGCCCTGGAGGTTACGGACCACCTAACGACAGCGCTGGAAGCTATGGCTACAACAATAATGGTGGTGGCGCTCCGCCTGCCAGCGGACTCGACTCGTGGTCCGCTGCTCCAGTCGGTGGCGTCCCTGCAAAGTCGAGTGGCTCGGGCATGTGGAGCAGCGCAGGCTACCAAAAGAAAGACACGGCGGCCGGTGGAGAGATGCCGCGTTACAATGCGTCTCGCCTGGCGCGTGACAACCGACCGACGGTGCTCGTGGGCCACTCGCTCAACTTCCCAAAGCCTACTGGCGGCTACAACGGAGGTGGCGGCTATGGTGGCAACATTGGCGGCGCTGGCGGTGTCTACGGTGGCAACAGCAACGTTGGCGGCTATGGTGGTCCCAACGGTGGCGCTGGCGGCTATGGAGGCAACAGCAATGTTGGTGGCTACGGTGGCAACAGCGGTGGTGTGAGTGGTTACAGCGGCAACAGTATGGGTGGAGGCGGCTTCAGCAGCAGCAGCCAGCACTCGAGCGGCTTCAATGACAACGCCAACAGATTCAGTAGCAACCGCGCCGGTATGGGTATGACCAACACGCAGCCGCTGCACGTGAACCAAGCGCCAACAACAAAGCTCGGCAAGACGGTCGAGGGGCTTAAGAAGATCAGCAACGAAGCCCGCGAGCGGTGGGACCGCCGCAACATGGACAAGTCCATGGCCTCGTCGCTCGCAGACCACGACGAGCTGCGAGCGGGGCAGCAGGTGATGGACCGCGGCTACCAGTACCAGCCGAACGCGCAGCGCGGCACGGGTGGCGGCGATACGAGTCGCGACTACGAGCGCGGTCTCATCGATAACCTGTGCGCATCCGTGGGTCTCTCTCGCGCACCGCCTGCCGACGCGCTGAAGCGGTTCGTGGACCTGGCGCAGACCCTGGACGTGCAAACGATCGGCGACATCCTGCTGGACAAACTGGAAGACCTGTCGTGGCAGGTGCGTCTTAAGGGCCTGCATGTGGTCGTGGCGCTGCTCGAGTCTCCAAATGGTGCTCCGTACATGGACTGGTTTGAAGAAAACGTGGATGTGCTCGAAGCGCTGCGTAAGGACGGCAAGCCTAGTGTGGTTTCCAAGACGCTCCAGGTGCTGCGCATCCTGGGCTTTGCAGACGAATCCGAGCCGCAGCCGCCTGTGCAGAAGCGGACGTCTGCTGCGCGATCTGACCGCAGCAGCTCTGCATCATCGTCCGCTGCCGCGCACCCATCGACAGCGTACTCGCCAGCGCATCAGCAGCAGCAGCATCAGCAAGCTCAGGAAGAAGTGGACTTGTTGGGCTTTGGCTCGCTCAGCATCCAGCAGTCGTCGTCGTCGTCCCAGCCTCCTGCAGTGCCAGCCGTAACGCAGCCAAATATCTATGGATCGCCGCTCTCGATGCCGGTGCAGGCGACGCCAGCCCCTCCACATCAGGAAGTCTCGGTGAGTCTAGTCTTCATGACAATGCTTGGGCTCTTTGTACATTTTCTAACTTTGTGTCTCTTTGGGTAGCTCTTGGATGATTTCGACCCATTGAACAGCTCCAACAGCTCCAACTACGCGGCCCAGCAACAGCAACAACAGTATGCTCAGCAGCAATACGCGCAACAACAGTATCAGCAACAGCAGATGTACCAGCAACAGCAGCAGGGACTTCAGGGACTTGTTGCCCCTCACGCCCACGTGCCTCAGAACCTCCCCGCACCCGTGGACGAGCGGTCGCAGACGCTGAGCCACTTTGGCAAAGACCTCTTCACGATCGCCAACTCGCCGCGCAACTCGGCGTCGTCGGCGACTGACCTCAGCAACGTCAACAGTGCTGAGAAGTCGGCTTTTGGCTTCATGTAGAGAGAAGAACGATTCACGCAAGGCAGCGAAGCGACTGGAGTGATTTGGATCGGAGCAAAGTGGAGCTCCAGGAGCTATAGTACACTCAACACACGCCGCTACAGGTTAGTCCGAGAAACAGGTTTGTTTCATGCCCTTGTTCTCTGTTCTCTGTTAACTATCAGCTTTCGGACAAACACGCATGCAGTGGTGAATGGAATGGGTGGTTGTCGTGGCTCTTGTCTGTTAGTCATGAACATGAAGAAAAATGGGGGAATAAATTGTTGTCGTCTTAGCTAACTCTCTTTCTCCTACAGCACACATACCTGATTCAGGCACAAAACCTCAAGCCAATCAGCCCGCAGCTTCGGCCTTGATGCGCGTACGCTTCTTCGCTGGCACTGACGACGAGTCGGACTTTCTGCTGATGCCAGCACCACCCGTGCGCTTGAGCTGCCGGCCGCACGTGACGAACTTCTTGGCGTCCCAGTACTCCTGCTTGATCTTGTTCCAGGGTCCGTTGAGGATCACCATGACCTTGGTGTCGCGGTGGTACTGCAGACCGGTGATGAGCTTGGGCGTGATCAAGAAGTACTGCGGGAGCTTGCTACCACAGGACGACTTGGTAATCCGCTGGAAGACCTTGCGCTCGTTGTACACGTCCATGCCCTGGTTAATCTCGTCCACGACGCGGAACGGGCACTTGGTCAGGCTCTGCAGCGCCATTAAATACATGATCGTGCCCACGGACTTCTCGCCGCCGGACTGCTCCTCGGCCGTCATCGTCGTCAGCTTGGTGTTCTTGCGGAACTGCGCGCGGCGCTGGATGCCCCACTTGGAGATGTCCGCGTCCTCGTCGTCCAGCACGATCTCGCCCACGCAGCCAATGTCCTTGAAGAACTCCTTGAACGATGAGTCGATCTGTGCCACCACGTCCTTGAGCTTGGCGTGCCACGACTCCTTGATTGCGTTCACCTTGTCCTCGCCATTGTTGACAAAGTCCTCGAGCTCCTGCAGGTTGGCCTCCTCGCGCTCGATCTCGGCCGCCACGCGCTTGTAGATCTCGCGGATGCTCACGTCGCCACGGAAGCACTCGAGCGACGCGCGGTTGTTCTCAATGCACCCGCGCAGGTCCTCAAGGTCGTCCGAGAGATTCGCGAACGCCTCCTCGTATTCGTCCCACGGCGCCTCGTCCTCGGCCTGGCGCTTCAGCTGCATCGCCTTCTTCGCGATCGACATCAGGTTGTCCTTGGCGCGCTTGTACGCGTCCTGGAGCTCTCTGTGTCATCGCAAACCAAGGTTTGAGTGGGTTAGTGGTGGAGAACGTCTTGGTAACAACGCACACTGGTAGCTCATAACAAACCTGATCCGCTGCTCGGCGCGCTTGAGCTGCTTGGTCGTGAACTCGACACGCACTTGCTGGGCGCCGACACGTAGAGCCAGCGAAGCATCTCGGGCACTCGCGAGCAGCAGCTCCTTCGTCATCCGGAGGCACTCCTTGATATGCCGACTTTGCCTACAGGGACATCACATCAAGCATTGTGTCAATAAGTGACTGTAAGCACAAACGCCAGCAACAGAATCTGAGACTCTTAAGCATTGGTGCTCACTTTGCCGCTTGACCCTTGAGCTTCCGGATCATCGCCTCTTCTTTCTCCGACAAATCCTAGAGTGGATAAATGCCATTAAATCAATCAGTGGACTGTACACAAAAACGATGATGGTCGATCCAAACGTACCCTCGCCAGCTCGCTGCGCAGACTGTAAACCTTGTTCTCGGCCTCGGCGATCTTCTCGTCGGCGCGCATCATGGCTTTGAGCTGCGTCCGGATCTCCGTGATGCGGTGCGACGACTTGTTGCGCTCTTCGGCAAAGCCCCGCTCCTGCGACTTGAGCGCGTTGATCTGTGCAGCAAAGCAAAGACATCGTTAGGACACACCACAGAAAACAGAGTGACAACAGTGGTTGACTTGAACTGCAGCGCGGACCTCATCCTGGATGCCCGCGAGCTTGGACGTGCAGTCGTCCAGCACGGCCTTCAAGTGCTCCTTCTCGTCCTCGTTCGAGGTCGACGCTGCGAGCAGACGCGGGTTTTGGAGGTCGTTCGTGCGCGTCGTCACGTTTCGGTCGCCGTACTTGGACACTGTTGTCAAGCACAACACGAGCATTCATTTATTAGATATGATGAAACACAAACCATAGCACTCAATACAGGCTGAGACTTACCAGAAGTCACGTATTTCTTGAATGGCGTGACGAACGCAGCCTTGCGCTCAGGCGCCGCGATCGCGTTGAAGATGTTGCCGCCGCGGTTGATAATGTCCTCAGTCTGGCGCGTGCCGACAAGCACCGTATGGACGCCGCCGTGGGCGCGCAGCACCTCGTGGATGATGTCGGGTGCGTTCACCAGCTCATCGAGGAAGCCCGAGATGCCAAAGTCGCGGCGGTACATGTCCAGCTGGTCGTCCGTGAACGGGCGGCTCACGGGGTTACAGACCCCGTCCTGCACGATCAAGATCGACGCCTTGACACGCTGGCCTGAGCTTTCGCTGTTGAGCTCGCGGATGATCGTGTCGTAGTCCTCCTTGCACTCGGTCACGAGCGCTGCCATGAGCCACTTGGGGAGCGTGTCTTCAATGTACTTGGCGTGCAGCGCCTCGTTGACCTGCATCTCGAGCACGACGGGGCCCCAGACCTTGCGCTTGAGCTTGTGCTGGTTGCTCTTGACCCAGTCCGCAGCGCGGATCGAGTCAGGGTCCACTTTCTGGAGCGCCAGGCGGCGCTGCACGTCCTCGTCCTCGAGCTTCGAGAGCTTGTATTTGACCTTGCGGATTTCGTCCTCCGTGCTCACGAGCTCGCGCGCGCGGGCCTCCCGCTTGCTGCTGATTTCAGCGTGCTGCCAAAGTCAGACATGAAACGCACAACGAAATTGAGCTCATGGTAGAACAAGACGGTGCGATTATCTGGCACACAAGCGCAATACGAACCTCCATTTCTTTCGCTCGCTGGGCTTTCTCGAGCTCGACTTTCTGCTCCTTCAACGAGGCTTCTGCCGGCATCGCGGCGCGCTCTTTCTTCCACTGCATCGCATACAAACAGACGACAATGTTAACTCACAATCCATTGTCTACTAGCAGCCTGGTATTTTAATTAGGACGTCGTTCGTACGTCAGCCAGGTCGGACTCGAGGCGCTCGAGCTTGCGCTTTGAGAGGTTGTGCTGGTTGCGCAGCTCGCTGACCTCCGAGAGTGTCTTGCTCTGCGAGTTCTCTAGCGCTTCTACCTGTTGTATAGCACGATAGAAAGAACGTGTGAGCGAGAAAAGGTTGGTTGGCCAGCTATCCATTCGCCCGCCACTGACACCAACCGGAATAACTTACGCTCTGCTTCTCACGCTTGAGCTTCTCTTCAAGCTGTCGCTTGGTGCGCTCGACTTCCGTTTTCCTACAGAGTCATCACGATCAGACGAACAAGCAGTCAGTAAACCATTGACATCATAATAAAGCTTCTAATGAAAGACAAGCGGTGAACGTACTCGGCCTTGGCCTTCTCGAGCTTGATGGTCTCCTTCTCCAGAAGGTCCTCTAGAGGCACAATCGTCTCCTCTTTCGCGCTCTGGCAAATAGCAAACCCAATCCATTAGCATACTCACATCACCTCCTACATAGTCAACAAACATAAATGCTTCACTACGTACGTCCATGTCTTCGCGGCACTTCTTCTTCTCGACCTTGAGCTCTTCGACTTCGCGTTTCATCTCCTCAAACTCGAGCCAGAGGCACTTCTTCTCCATCAGATCCGTCTACAAGAGCCACAGCATACCAACAGCTCAGCTCCAGTCGTCCTGTCCAGAGAGCCCAAAAATCGCATTCTACTGCATGGTACAAACCTCCTTGATGCGGATCTCGTGGTCCTCAATGCGCTCGACTTCCTTCTCGCGCTGCCGGTTCTCGCTCTTCTTAAGCTCCAGCGACGAACGAGCGCCTTCTAGTTCCTATCGTTTGCCATAGAATCGACAAACAAGTGAGCACCAGGACGCCAATAGAGAAACAAAGAAGGCATGAACACGAGCGAGACGTACGCGCTCCTTGTTGCTCATGTCGCTCTGCAGCTCGATGATGTTGTCGTGCGTGATGGCCAGGTCGCCGTCCATGATGGCCGTCTCCGTGGCCTTGAGCAGCTGCACGGGGTTCATGCGCGAGAACTCGCCCACTTTGTCCTGCGGCAAGAACTGGCAGAGGTTGTCGATCTGAATCTTCGCGGCCTCCATCACGCTCGTGACCGCCTTGAGCGTCGAGTCGCGCCCGTTGAGCATCCACGAGCTCTTGTTGTCGCGGTAAATGTTGCGTCGGATCACCTTGTTGCCGTCCTTGAAATACAACTCAATCTACATGCATTCGTGCAGGCGTCAGTTAGCTCACGTGAGAGCAAGCATCAGAACGTGGGCAATAGATACGCACCTCTGTGTATCCCGATTCCTTCTCATGGCGCACGAACTGCCCAACCTTGTCGGCGCGACCGAGCAACTGTCATCGACACAGACCATAACGCCGTGAAGTGCAAAGAGTGAACAAACCCATCGCAAGCCACGCAACCGCAGCATATATCCACCTGCGCCATGCACTCATGCTGCATTTGCGCAACGCATTCATACGTAGCAAGAAGTGGTGGTGATTACCTTGGTGCTACCGGCGAGTCCGACGCAGAGCGCGCAGACGATGGAGCTCTTGCCTGTGCCATTGGGGCCGAGGATGAGGTTCAGACGCGGCCCCGGGTGGAACTCAGCGTCGCTGTACGTGAGAAAGTTGTGCAGCTTAACGCGGAAGATGGATCCGTCCACGAACTCGTCGCAGGTCGCCTCGTGCGCCACGTCGGTGCCGCCTCTGCTCGCAGCCGTCGCCATCGCCATCGGCTCACGAGAATCGCTGTCGCTCTTCCCGCGAAAATGTGGCGCGAACTGAAAAACAAAATTGTTCTTGCAATAACCGAATTTAGTGTGAAGAACACTACATCTTTACTTAATTTTGACTGAAAATGGAGTAGTAACCTATTTTAGTGTAAACCTCAACAACCGTTACATTTTACGTATGCCACACTATTTGAGTTGTTGTCATTCTTGTAGCCTCGACACTGCAGCATTGGATGGCGGCATCATCGTCAGTGCGAGCGGCCATCGCGCGGGCACGCGCCAGTCGTGCCGCCACGAATGCTCGAGCTACACACGCAACTGCTCATACCACCAGTAGAAGTGGTACTACGGCTGCTGCTGCAGGTGCAGTTTCAAGCGACGGTGACTCTCTCAACCGCGAGCCGCGATGGATCACGCATGGCGCCACTGCCGCGTCGGCTGCCATCACAAAATGCGTAACGCAGCGCATCACGGACCGCCGGCACCGCATCGGCAGTGTACCCATGCGCAGCAGCAACACGCTGCACGTGCGCGACGTGGAGCAGACGCCGTTCACGGACTTTGAGCTCGTGTTTCTGGGCACGAGCGCCGGCTCGCCGTCTGTGCGCCGTAACCCGACGGCCGTGTGTCTGCGCCTGGCGCAGCAGAACTGGATGTTTGACTGCGCCGAGGGCAGTCTGCGGCAGCTCATGAAGAGCGTCATTCGCGTGCCGCTCACCAACAAGTTCTTCATCACACACCTGCACGGCGACCACGTGTACGGGCTCCCGGGCATCCTGTGCACGCTGGACAACCACAACGCCGAGTTCCTGGACTCGCGCACGAAGAAGCACGTGCCGCGCCCCATTGCCGTGTATGGACCGCTAGGACTCTTCTCGTACCTCAACACGGTGTTCGCGACGAGCAGCACGCGCATGATGAACCTCAGCATCACAGTCCACGAGCTCGTGTCGCCCGAAATACTCGAGAGCGCGTCCGCCCACGAGAAGTACATGCGAAGAGCGCCAGTCCACCCGGTGCGTGGCATAATGATACCTAGCCTGGCTAGTGGATATATGACTGAGCTCTGGCTTGACTGTGTGTGTGGCTTGCTTTGTTGTACAGTCCTTGAAGCGCGAGATGGTTCACGCCGAGTGGGACGGCCAGGGCCACGTGTGGAAGGTCTTTGACGACGGCAAAGTCAAAGTCGTGGCGTCCACACTCAAGCACACGGTCACGAGCTTTGGGTATGTGGTTATATGACGCATTCATGTACAAACACACAAAGGATGGCTAACAGGTGGTCGAATGGAATGGCAGGTATGTGGTGGAAGAGTATCCGATCCCAGGACGCCTCATGGCCGAAGAGCTGCTCGCAAGAGGCCTCCCACCTGGACCGCTCTACCGGGAGCTCAAGCGCGGCGTCAGCGTCACGCTCCCGAATGGCGAGACCCTCCACGCCGCTGAGGTTTGTCCATCGTACCGGCTCATTAAACTCAACTCCTTGGTGTCTTGCAAACCCTGAGTTATGGCTGATTGGCTGTCTTTGCTGTAGGTCACTGGTCCGCCTGCGCGTGGACGCAAAGTCGCGATCCTGGGCGACACCGCCGACACGTCTCGCCTGTTCGACATTGGCCAGAACTGCGACGTACGTGGCCCTGATCGTGGTGACTCATTGCTCTCATGAAGTGTGGGTCTAATGCTTATGGCTGTCCATTGCCATTGCCAGGTGCTCGTGCACGAAGCCACGCTGAGCCACGAGATGGTGGCGCAGGCCGTGCACCGCGGCCACTCGACGGCGCGCATGGCCGGCTTTGTCGCCAAGAAGATGAACGCGACGCTGCTGGCGCTCACGCACTTCAGCCACCGGTTCCGCCACTGGAGCCAGATCCGCGACTCGCGCACGACGCTGCACCTGGCGCTCGAGGCGCAAAGCTCGTTCGGCCGGCGCGCAGTCGTACCGGCGTCCGACTTTCTGCGGATCCCGATTCCGCGGCCGCCTCACCAAGACGAAGAAGACAAAGAGGACACCGCTATAGAGATGTGAGTGATTCGACCATAGAGCCTTTTACAACAGCAACCACACCGCCTTGTTCTCTTATTACAATTAGGGCCTGGTAGATTGGTCGCCTAGCCTGAGGCGTAAGACTAAGGCTTCGTTCTCTCAGCACTGGACGCGATTGAGGTTCATGATCGCGGCGTCCAGCACGTCCAGCTGGCACTGGAAGTAGCGCTGGAAGAGCGCGCCGTGCTTGGCGCCCTCGGGGTCCACCTGCGTGTGCTTGAGGATCTGCGCACGTGTGCGCTGGCAGCGTGCGCGGTGGTCGTTGAGCGACGCCTGGTTCTCGTCGTCGTCCCAGTGGTAGAGCGTCTTGGAGCCCACGACGGCCGAGTTACGCAGCGCGGCGCTCAGGTTCGCCTTCTTCATGCTCGCGACCTGCACGGCGCGCGTCATGGCCGGCGACACGATGCCGCCGCTGAGGTCGATGCGGTAGTAGACTAGGTTGCCCTGCTCCTTGATGGGCACGAAGTCAGCCTCCTTGTTGATGATCATGCGCTTGATCTTGACAAGCGGGTCCGTGTCGCTCAGCTGCAGCTCGAGCTGCACGTTGTCGTACTCGTTGCCGTCCTGCACGAAGCCCGAGTAGAGCAGCAGGTGCTCGTTCGAGCGCTTGCCGTAGAACATCTTGACCTGTTCGTCCTTGGCAAAGGCGCGGATCGCGTGGCACGTGATCAAGCGGTCGCGCGGGTCCGAGAACGTCAGGATTGCGTCGCTCGGCTCGTGGTTGCACAGGTCCCAGCCCGGGATGAGTGCCATGGCGGTCTCGCTCTCGCTCACGACCACCTCGTTCTGCCGCGTGAGCACGACGCCAAGCGCCCAAAAGTAGTTCCCGACCGTGAACTTGTCGAGCGGAATGGGGCTCTGCGCCTTCATGCGCGCGAGCAGCGCCTGGAAGTAGCAGTACTGCTTGATCGAGTTGTACAGGAGCTTCACGGCCGGCTCGAAGAGCGACGTGCCCTCGAGGTACTTGAAGTCCGCGACGTTGTAGAATAGCGGTACGTTGAACTGCGTCGGCAGGATCGCGATGTACGGGCTGAAGAACGACTCGTCCCCACTGCAGGCTTCACCGAGCAGCCGCAGCGCGAGCATGCAGCTCGGAAAGTGCTTGAGCAGCGGGTCGTCCGCAATCTGCTGCCACGCTGCGCGCTTCGCCTGCGTCGCGACGGGCGGTCCGACGTCCAGGTGCGAGCCGAGGATCATTGAGTACGGGATCGAGAGGAACGGCGTGTCCTTGAGGATGGCGCTCTTGGCCACCAGTCCGTTGCCCTCTTCGTCGCCCACGTGCGCGACTGAGACCGCGAGCTCCTGGTCGTGCTCGTCCCGCGCCGCGTCGCGCACGTGGGTCGTGAGCCAGGCCTCGAAGGCTGCGAGCTGCGCGGCCACGGGCTCCTGCTTGTGCAGCGCGTACTTGCGGTCCTCAAGGATGCGCAGGCGCTCGATCTCGTTCACGGCCACCTTAACGCTCGCGAGCACGTTTTGCTGCCAGCAGCTCGGCGCGGCCGTGAGCTCCAGCAACAGGCGCGTCATTCGAACTCGTGTGTGTGGCTGCTGCGATGGATGGCTTGCTCTCGAGTGTTGTTGGATTCGCCTGATTGGGGTGACTGACAGTCACGCGAGTCAGTCAAAAGCCCACAGAGCCTCGTAATAGTGACGTATCGACCTCGACAAAGGCATTGCGTTGCATTGACAAGTGGGCGTCACTTAAGCGGGGATTGTAAGAGTGAGCTGTACGCCACCAAGAGCGACGCAACATGAGATGGAGGAAAAGCTCTTCTTGTTGCTTGCTTGCCCTCATTGGGATTAAAAGACAGGGATTCAAACAATACACACGTACGGAGGACTGAACCTGAGACTCTCGCCTGGACCGCCTTGTCCCCTCCTCCTTCCCTCATTCATCGTCTTCCCTAAAGCTCCGCGAGGAGAGCGGTCACGTCTTCGACCGTCAGGTCGCGGTCGTTCTTCTTCAGGATAGAGCGCACAGCCTCAGACGAGCCCGTGTTTGACATGGTCATCGACCGGTCGATGAAGCCTGGCAAGCGGTCCTGGTTCGCGTCCACCCACCGCAGGTACGTCAGCGACTGCTCGGGCGTCAGGATCGAGTGGATCATCTCCGTGTGGCGCTGCACGGACTCCGACCGCTGCTCCAGACTGTTCTTGAGCTTGCTTAAATATGTCTGCAGCATACAAATAACACAGCGTACCATCAGCATTGTATAGGAGATAGTAACAGCAAGAGAGAGCGGATAATGGACATCACACGTACCACAGCGAGCGCAATCCGTCGTCTCTCCGACTTGCTCGTCTTAGAGTCTCCAGACTTGTACAGGGACTTGAGCTTCTCATCCTGCTCGTACGTGAGCGCCAAGTCGCTGATCAGCGTCGGCCACAGCGTATCCTTCTTCACCACCACAGGTGGCTTCTTCTTGTCCGGGTTCTCGCCGCTAGCTTTCGCTGCGAGGCCGCTGGCTTCGTCGAAAAAGGTCTCGTCCTGGATGCTGAGCCAGAGAAGGAAGCGCGAGTACGGCGGCAGCAGCAAGTTGTCGAGCTGGCGGAAGTTGTAGTCCTTCACAGCCATGCGCTCCACACTGTTTGGTCCGAATCGCTCCTGGATCAGCATGATGCCCTGGCGGATCTTCTCCGAGACAGCCTGTGTGGTTGCGAGCATGATGAGACAGACAGTCAGTGTTGACCGTCACTTGTGTTTGATAACAATATATTTTGTTTTGTACCTCTGGTGGGTTGTTCTTCAGGTCCTCTGAGAGCGTCGCGAGGATCTCTGAGCGCACGTTGTTGAGCGACTCGTCAGCGCGCTCGAGATGGCTCGCGCGGGTCGTGTCGATGCTTTCTGTGAGTTGAGCGACCTATTGATAGCAACGTTCAGTCAGGACACAATGCCACGGAGAGCACAGATCTTGAGTTGTCAGACTCTGGCTGTCTCCACACACACACCTTCTCTTCCAACAGCTCTAAGTACTGTTTCTTTCGGCGGCGGCTCTGGCGCGCGGATTCGCGATTTCTCGCGAGTCTGTACACAGCACGCTGGTCGGTCAGCATTACGTACCGATACAATACATCGTAGTCATAAACGCATACAACTAAGCTTTCATCCAGTAACCCACCTGCGCTGGCGTTTCTCGTCCGAGTCCAAGCCCGCGCCGGACATGGCTTCCTCGTCCGCGGACGACGAGCGCATCATTGCGCTCTCCGCAGCATGGTACGCGGTCTGCATCTGATGCAGTGTGGAGAGCGGACCGAGCGTTGCGAGACCACTGGCAGCGGCGCTACCCGTGGCACTGCCGCCTGCCTGCCCGCCACTCGCTGAAGCGCCGCTGAACGCGCGGTCGAACGCGTACTGGTCCGCCGCATTGCCATTGCCGCCCGTCGACGGGACCACGCCGCCGCCCAGCGCCGGGTACAGCGGCGCGGTGCCGCTGGCGTTGAGCGCGTCGGTCTTGGGTTGCGTCGGCAACTCTTCGCTCCCCACGTCCGCCGAGAGGAAGTAGCTCAGCAGGTCGTCGTCCTCGGGCGTGAGCTCCATGGTTAGTGTCTGTCGCCTGTGTGTCTGTCTGCGAGTTTGCGTCTCCTGTCGTCCTGGGGGGAATGAACGAACCGGAAATGCGGACCCAATCAGAGTGACGACGCGCGCTCGGTCATCGCAGTAAACACGGTACTACCGTAAAAAATGTCCCAAGGCGTCACAGGTCACATCAAATATGGGATTCTGATGCCAAATCCCGTATCCCATATTTTATTCTCAGTTTGTTCCATGAGGGAGATACCCCAAAATTAAAGTTGGGTACCTATAAAACTACAGATGATCCTTTCTTAATAGCCACAGCATAAATTTGTTAGTAAAATTCAGTCGTAAATACGAAAGACATCGTAAAAAAGTCCAAGGCGAACAAAACAGACGTCCTGCCACTCATTTGAGCAATGGCGGCGGTCTCTCTGCCACCGAGCGGAAGAACAACGATCAAGGGGACGCATCCTGTCACGAAGAAGTACGCCCGCGCATCGGTCACGAATGAGCAGAAGATGAACGCTGTGCGTCTCGTGCGAGAGAACATCATGGCGGCAGCGATCCGAGAGCTGTATCCAAGCCTCGGTCCGACTCAAGCCAAGTCCAAGCGGCGCCAAGTGTATCGCTGGATCGAGTCGGCAGCGGAGATCGAGTTCGCAATTGCGGCCGAGAAGGGCCACCATCGCAAGCACCGCCAGTGTGGCCACTCTGTCGCCCTGCCACCTGCTGCTGAGGAACAACTCGTCTTTTGGATCAACGACATGCGTGCGGAGGGGCTGCCAGTCTCCCCAATGATGCTGACGCTCCAGGCTCGACAAGTCGCATCTGACTACGGCGTGCCAAGCGAGGTGTTCTCAGCGTCGTGGAGCTGGCGGAAGCGCTTCCTCAGA
>JAADXK010000344.1:0-27747 GCA_023337805.1 Globisporangium barbulae
CTATCCTCACTTTTATCTCTTTTTTGTCTCGGAACCCCATCCTATTTTCGTCAACAAATGTCCTGTCTATGTTACTATTTGGTGTGGCAGGTCGGAATCGCGGTCGGAATCGTCGGAAGGTCGGATATTTTATGGTATGGCATAAAAGCGTTTCGGCACTTTTGGACCAAAGTGGGATTGTGGTCGTGACCGACGCAGCTGGGCCAGTCACCCACGTCCTGTCTGAGTTTTTGAGAGACAACGACCGTTGAGTTTTTTTAGAAGCGACTGCGAGAGGGACTGCGGTCGCCTCACATCGTCGTTGCTGGCCGTTGGCTTTTGGTATCTGGCCACAAAGCCCCACGCGAAGCATATTATCAAGCCCTTTTGCTTCCTGCGCTCCCTCCCCATCCAGCGCATGTTTCTCATAAACAAATCAATCGCACGCGCCCGGCGATGGCTCCATCCATCCTTCCAGCCATCTGTGCATCGATTCGCAATCCACTGGCCGCAGATGTAGAGGCTTGAGTCATGCTTGGGCATGTCTCGCGAGGAGTCATACTCGAAACCCAATTGCGCCACAGAGACGAGCCACTGCAACCCAGCCAGATGGCTGCACTTTGCATCACCCAGCCAGCTAACCAAACTCGCACAGATCCCAAGCTCAAAGCTGACAAAGGTAAGCGATCGGATGAAAGGTGTGAGGCCAGCGCGCTTGGGATTATGCGTGCGCTTTGCTTGAAGCGCGTATGATATGAGCCGGCCAACGCAATCGCACGTTCGGCCCGTCCAAAATGGGTTAAGTTCTGGCGCTGGACACCATCACTGGATCTGTCCCCACTTAGGGACTGAGAGCCCACCCACCACGCGCCGCCCTGTTGCGGGTCGGTCGCGGCTGCTCGTGTTGGCCCACAACGCTCCACCTGTTCTCTCTCTGGTGCCCAGAAACCTTTCGATAGACCAGGGTCGCCGCCTGTCAACCGAGCGAAAGGCTCGGGATCCGCTTTTTCCTCCGTCATTCCTCTACGTTTAGTTGGGATCCGCGGCCGTCCTCAGCATGGCGGATCCTCGTCCATAGGGACACACACTATGGGCTGACCTGTAGAGTCCACGCGATGCAGCCCAAGTTTGAAGAGAGGAGGACCGGCGCAAGAGATGGCGTGCCCGTGGCCATTGTATAGGGCCTAACGCGCCACGACGAACTCTCTCTCTCAACCTGGCCACTTGGCTTGGGTCGCTGGCGTCTGGTCCTCGTCACCCTCCAAACGTCACTTCAAAAACACAGAAAAAACCGAAAAAACCGAAACTGTGCGGATGCGCCGCAACGTTCCGGGATGTCCAGAATGCGCCTGGAACGAGACCGGAATGGGACTGGAAGCGGGATAAGATCCCTCGTATTTTTAGATCTTTTGGTGACCCACGAACGGATCAGATCCCAACAGGCAACTGCATGCACACTGCTGAGGCATGTGACCGCCTCAGCTGTGCGTGTGGGTGCTTGAAGGCGCTATTGCCAGATAGCATAGCAAGCCCTTGATGCTGCTGCTGCTGCTTGTGGTGACTCGTGCGATGGGGGAAGGCAATGAGAGAGAGTTTCTCAAGAGTCACGCTGAGAGGAAAAACGACGAAGCCGCATGCGTCAGTCAGAATGCGCAGCAATTGCGCACGCACATCCTTTTCGAAAGGTCCACCGAGAATGAGCAGCAAGCAGCCAGCAAACAACAACAATTTTTGAGTGTGTATCTTGTCTTCCGTGTGGTGTGTATGTGTCAGCTGCGTCCCTTTCGAAAGAATGATCAGCGGTCTCTCCATAAAGAAGAAAACGCGACTCGTCTTCTTTCAAAGGACACTCCTGGTCGTCAGCTCATTATCAAGTGGACAGCGCTTGTCATCTCGTCTCTTTCCCACAAAAGTCTCCTCCTAGAGGACACTCAGAGAGTGAACCCATTTCGAGCGGCTCGTACCATCTAAGGCAGCTCCGTGCTGTCATGTGGCTTCGTTGTAGCTCGCTGTGCTGGTGTTTCTACTGGTCGCACACAGACAAACTGACGAGCTCTCTCGACAACGCTTGAGCACAACCACCTTCTTCTCCTGACGAAGATGCACAGCACAAAACACAAACACCTTAATCGACATCTACATGGTTCATTCTCCCGCACGTTCCCCCTCTTTGGTGCACATACTTCGTTCGTCCTGGCCGGAGGCACTGCTGTCGCCTCTCCCTGGTCCTGGTGCTAGCGGTTGTATACAAAGACTTTTCTTTGTCTTCTTCTGCCGTCTTCTCCTCGTCGGCTTTTCATAAGTTCATCATCTTGATCGTGCTATCTACACGACGTAAAAGTCGTTGGACTTTTGCAGCGTGCGCAGCGCGTAGGCGACTTCGACGGCGCTCGGTCGGTCGTTGCGGTCGAGCGAGAGGCAGCGCCTGGCGATGTTCATGATCTCGAGCGGACACTGCTGCGAGAACGTCGGCACGAGGTTACCGGTCGCCACCATCTGCAGGATGGCCACGTCCGCGAGCCGGTTGCCGTTTGGACCGACCACGTCCTCGTACGGCAGCGCGTGCGTGTCGATCTCGCTCAGTACGACGCCGAACGCAAAGATGTCGCACGTCTGGTTGTAGTCGCTGCTGCCAGCAATGACCTCGGGCGCGAGCCATCGACCGGTGCCCACGCCCGTGGTCATCGTGCTGATATCGGACCGAAAGCGCGCGATGCCAAAGTCGCTCAGCTTGGCGCGCAGCTCCTTGGTGAGCAGCACGTTGCGCGACTTGAGGTCGCGATGCACCAGTGGGGGAGAGAACGAGTGCACGTACACGAGCGCTTCGACGACGTCGATCGCGATCTGGAGCTTCTCGGCAGTCCAGTGGCGCGGCGTCGTAGGCGTCTCGAGATACCGCCGCAGGTCACCCTTCTCCATGTACTCGAAGAGTGCCTGCAGGTCCGACTCGATCGTCCACGCGACGCCCACGAGCGCCACGATGCGCGGGTGGTCGAGCTTGGCCACCAATTTGATCTCGGCCACGAAGCTCTGCGTGTTCTGCCAGTTCGCCTCGTCCTTCTTGAGGCGCTTGCACGCGACCAAGCGCGACTTGCGGTACTTGGCCAAGTACACGACCCCGTACGCGCCACTCCCGATCTTGCGCACGTCTTCGATCTCATCCGTGTTCACTTGCATCGAGAGCAGCTCCTGGTCGTTCCAGAGCGAGACCGTCTCGCGGTCCGTGGACTTCGTCGAGCCGCCGTTCTCGAACGTGTACGTGCCGTTCCCGGGATTGTTGGACTTGTTGCGGTTGGTCTCGTTCTCGCGCAGGTCGCGGCGGCGCTTGTACCAGAAGAAGAATCCCGCGACGAGCGCGATGAACGCGAGCACGCCGAAGATCGCGCCGACGATCGCGCCCGTGTTGCTGCCCCCGCTCGAGACGGGCGTTGTCGATGAGCCGTCCGTGGTCGCGCCCGAAGCCACGCACACAGCGACGCCCGCGATCTGCTGCTGCACGCTCGAGGCCGCGCACCCGGACGAGGCTCCGAACGAGTCGACCGAGAGCAGCGTGAGGTTCGAGAGGAAACTCGCATGGTCCTTGGTCAGCACGACGTTCGAGAACGCGTTGTTGCTCAGGTAGAGGTACTTGAGCTTTGACATGTTGAAGACCTTGGCCGGGATGCTCGTGAGCGTGTTGCCCGAGAGATCACTACCATATCAAGCATAGAGAGACAGAGAGAGCATGGTGAGCTATCGCCTTGTTTAAACTGAGACACAGGGGAAATCATGAGAAGATAATGGCGACGCACAGTGTTGTGACGTTGGGGAAGTCGCCATCGAAGCTCGTAAGGCTGTTGACCGAGAGGTTGAGCACACGCAGCTGCGGGAGGCTGAACTTGACTGGGAAGCTTGCAAAGTAGTTCTTCGACAAGTCCCTGTTTGTTTGTTGATATTGTAAAGCAGAATCACCACCACCAGTCAGTCAGTCGAAGGGCGTCGTTGATAGAGTCTCATAAGTACAGCGGACGTACAGCACTTGGAGCGCCGTCATGAAGGGCAAATCGGCCGGGTACTCCTTCATGACGCAGTTGACCATGCTAAAGTTCTTGAGCTGCGGCGGGAACGTCGACTGCGGGTACTGGTCCAGCTGCAGGTTCGCCAGCGTCCTATAGTCATTCATCATCCCGGCACAAAGAGATGCTATCGTGAGCCACAGTGTTAACATGAAGACATAGATTTGCTAGATGCACGCATGCGTACACAGCCTCCAGCTGAGTCTGCGAGCTCAGCAGTTCGGTCGAGATCGCGAGCTTCGCCACCTTGCCGCGCGTGCCGTCCGTGCTCGTCCCGCCCGCGATCGTGCTACACGTTCATACAAACAGCAAGTCAGCATTAGAATAACAATCGTATAAAGCACTCGCACCATAACAACACCATCAGCACGTACACTCGCTTGGTGGCGGCCAGGAAGCTCAGCGGCTCGGCGTTCTGTAGCACGTCGTTGCTCTTGGAAGGCAGCGAGCCCGTCCAGTCGGCAAAGGTCTCCTCGGCGGTCTCGTACGCCGCCTTCTCACTCACGGTCCAGTTGTCCTCGAAGTTGCTCTTGCTCGCGCCGAACGGGATGAGGAACGTGTAGGCGCTGAAGTCCACGATGCCGCGCGCCACCTGGTCGTCCGCGCCGTTCTTGAAGCACTCGAACGCGCACGCGCCGTTGCTGCCGAGTCGGCACTCGCTGAACTTCGTGCCTACAGTGCATAGCGTCAAGTTGGCGTTCGCCGCGTACGCGATGCACGGCCGTCCATCGTAGCAGACCGACGCGCAGTCAGACGTCAGCGTCGTCGTCTTGCGGTCGCACGTCGCGCCATTTGCTGCTGGAAGAGAAGCCAACGCGAGCAGCGCTACAAGCACCAGCGTAGGGACGGACGCCATGGATTCGTTACGACGTGCTGCTGTCGTCGGATGGCAAATGAGTGATGAAAGGGCACCAATCGACTCGATGACACTTGCGGGAGCTTCTCACGTGATGGTCGAGCTGCTGGAATTCTGGCTGGTGAGTGCTTGCGACAGCAATATAATGTGAAAATTGACCAGCGGGTACCTTTTTTACCCAACCACTTTGTGGTGGATAGTCAGTGCGAACGGTCAAATCATGGGACCTGGTTTCATTGGACGCGTTAGATGGAGGTAGACACTGATTTAGTTGCAATTGCTAGTGTTTTATAAAAGATTATTAACCAAATCAGTACCTCATATTGCTATTTGAGCCTATATCATACTGTTTATCTTTAAAACTAGTAAAATAGTGCTTCATAGACTATGTTTAACGATGGGTTCGATATTTAATGTGCACTAAGAATCCCTCGTTTTTCTCAGTTTTCTCTTTCGAGTCCTCCTCTCTCCCACGAAAATGCAATTATTACTGTGGTGGCATGACGTCCTGGAGCGTGATGCGCCGCAGCGGCTCGCCCGTAATCGGGTTCATGCCGGCGCGCGAGTTGTGGTGCTGCAGGTTCTGCGCGCGCACGACCGCGCGGTGCTTGACCGCCGTGTCGGCCGCCAGCAGGCGCGCACCGTCCTTGCCGTCGTTGTACTGGAGCGTGATCGGGTTGAACGCCTCGCCGCCCTTGTTGCGCAGCGCCTTGGTGCCGCTTTGGCGCATGGCCTGCCATTTTTTCTCGTCGGCTGCGCTCGCGGCGTCCATGTCGCTCCAGCGCTTGATCTCGCGCTGCACGCCGTCGTAGCGGCGGCGCTCCTGGTGGGTCTTGACGCGCGCGTTGTGCTCCTCGCGGTGCGCGCGCTCTTCGCCGGCCGTGTCCGAGTGGAACCGATCGGCGTCCGACATGAAGCCCTGGCTCTTGGGGTTGTACACGAGCATCGCGGCGCCCGTGGCCGACGTGTCGATGCGCACGAAGCCTTCCTTGCGCTCGCGCAGCCGCGCCTTCTCGTGCTGCTCCTTGTCCTGGAGCGCCACGCGCTGCTCGCGTGACCGCGCCGGGATGTTGTTGAACGCGGCCATGCTCTTGTAGCTCAATGTCGAGACGCTGAGAACGAAGTCTGCTTGTGGTGGTGCTGTTGCTGCTGCTGTGTGTCCATTGTTCTTGGTGGGTAAGAGCAGGGAGCGAGATCGATCTCCATTGCGATGGAAGAGCTATCTTTAACATACAAGTGAGCTCCTCGCGCAATGGCAAATTCAGCTAAAAGCGGACATGCCGCTTCTATGAGCTGAGCGAAGCCGCATCGGCTTCCTCTCGCTTGTCCTGTGCATAGCTCCTGGCCGACGCGAATCGCTATCGATCCGCAACTTCGCTGTAGCTAGTGGTGACTCGGCTGGGCAATGAATTGGAGCTATCAGCATCGAAGATGGCTTCGTAGAACAAACGTAAATACATACGTCCACCTCAAGGAGACAGCGTGACAGCGCGCGATGGACAGCTTCCTCATCTGATACTGCATTTGTGAACAGCTCACAGGCAAACAACACAACTCTGTCGTGCACGGTTCACACTCGGCATGCCTGTTGGACATATTCGCTCTACCAACTTTCTCGCTTTCTCTCTCGCTCTCCCTTCGCGCCGCTAGAAGAACGTGAAGATGCACGTCTCGCACTGCTCCACGAGCGGGATCACGCTCTCCTTCCAGCTCACCTGTTGCGCTTGCTGCGGCGCACCCACGGACGGAAACGCGTGCGGCGACACGTCCACGCCGTTCACGTGCGTGAGGAAGACCTCGTCGCCGCGCATGCCCGCGTCAAACGCCGGTGATCCAGGCAGAGCCTGCACGACGATCCAGCCGTCTTGCTGGCGCAGCGGCTTGAGTCCTAGTGCGCCGTGCACCTTGGTCACGCTCACGGTCTGCTCGCAGTCGAAGCTGAACCAGAGCCGCACGGCCTGGATGAACCCGCGCTGCGCGTCGCTCTCGCTCAACTGGTACACTCCTTCGTACAGGATGCGCGGACCCTGATGCGAGATCGTGTTCGGACACGCGATCGCGAGCGGCAGTAGCGTTGTCTGGATCGAGAGGATGGTCACGGGCCTTCCGACGCGCCGGAAACGGTTGATGTACTCGCGCGCGCGGTTCGTGGTCGTGAGCACGTTCTCGTACTCGCTGGGGACCGGAGAAGCGGGTGATGACGATGACGATACGGTCTTAAGCACGCTCAGGAGACCCGCGCCTTTTGCCAACGACGACTTGTCCTTGACCATGAGCGGCACCCATGTGCCGATATGCAGGTACGGCTCATGGTACACGCTGCTGGCAGCGATCGTCGTGGTTGTCGAAGTGGGGCTCGCGCCTGCACTGCTGCTAAAGATGCTCGCTCTGGGGTTGGCACCGAAAGTGTCTGTAGTGAAGCGCTCGTTGCCCAGAGCGCACATGGGGCTCACAAGGCTTGAGCCTGCTGGCACTGCACTTGTGCGTCTACGAACCAGACTCGCGTGTGAGAGATGCCAGTACTGTAGCAGCATTATGAGCAAAGTAACGTGATGAAGTACCTTCCAATGGGCACGAAGCTGCTCTTGCGCATGCCGCGGATCGCAGAGTCGGTCTGCTGCGTGAGGTCGCTCATGCGCCGCATGGGGCCGCTGAAGATGTCGAGCACCCAGCGCGAGTCGGCCACTACGAGCGTCGCGATCTGCATCTTCTCCAGCGCATGACCGCCACCATTGTCATCATCACCATCGCCATCTTCTTCTTCTTCTTCATCTCCATCTTCAGCGAGCATGAGATCAGCACAGAGATCCTGGACGCTCTCACCGTCTGGCAGGCGGTAGAGCGCGATCTCGGTGGGCGACGCCACCGCGAAGAGCTCCTCCTCGCAGTAGAGTGCGCTCGCGAGGCGCATCTTGACGTCGCTCCAGCGCGTGAGCTGCGTGCCAACGTCCGCCGTCTCGAACTCGAAGCAGCCGTCGTTCTTGCACACGAGCACGCCCACCATTTTGGTGCTGTTACGTTGCTGTGCTTGCCTGCTGTTGGATGGAGCTCTTGTGTGACGCTTCACGGTTAAGTGAGCGCGTTATTTTCGACATTTCTTACACACCGTGGTTGAAGTGGGCGTCGTGATTATTTTTTAACAGAACGTAGTTTTAGTGCTGCGCTCTTTTAAAATCGATTGTGTGCTTGTAATGCAAACACCTACTTAAATGATCACTTGATAATTAATAATCTGTGCACGTATGGTGAAAATACCTGCTACTATATACATCACCTCGTTCTGGTTACCCGCGCGTCGTATTTTAATTTACACTTCTGAATTGTAAGTGAGATTCTGGATCCGTGCGCAGCTTCCATTAAGCATTTTGGAGCTTGAACCCGTTTTATTGTTACCTGCGTGCGGTGCTAGACTCTTGTATACAAAGAAGAACATTAGAATAGAATATAATACGCGGGATACCAGTCGCTCGCAGAGGCATGAGTACGAAGCTACTTATTTTGCAACGCAAGTGTTGTTTTGTTTTGATCATGTGAATAGGAATTTATTCGTAGGATTAAATACCTACGATAAACTAACGGGCAAATCTCGTTGAACAGAACAAAACGCGAGCCATTTCGCTTTGCACCACCGAATGCCATGGCGTTGGCTCTCTACAGACGCATCTTGCGCATTGCGAGGACATGTACGTTGACATAATTGCTGTTGCTTCGATAACCCTCTTCTTGCTATGCGTGTGTGGACGTTGTCCACTTGTTATGTGGGCTGCGGATGCGAATCTT
The DNA here is from genome assembly GCA_023337805.1 of Globisporangium barbulae. Taxonomy (NCBI): domain Eukaryota; phylum Oomycota; class Peronosporomycetes; order Pythiales; family Pythiaceae; genus Globisporangium; species Globisporangium barbulae. The sequence continues at coordinate 8,671 of JAADXK010000344.1, forward strand.
CTCGTCGCTGTTGCTCAACAACACGACGCGCACAATGGACACATACGCATGTGGGGCTGCCACATGCATTCGTCTGTTGTAGTGGCGTGCTGCTGAATGGCTTGGAACGCATGAAGTGTGCGTTATAGAGAGGTTGTTGGTGCTGACGATACGACGTGTGTGTCTTGCTTCGCTATGTGTCGTCAGGGGACGGAGGCGTCGTAGAACAGCAGTGGATCAAGCGAGAAGCAAGGTGCGTCACGCTCTTTCAGCTCGTAGACTAAAGCTCTCCATGGTGTGCTCTCGATTGCGCCCTGTATCCTCCGGATGTGCTTGGCCGGATGGATGATGGGTTCGTGAATGGATACCAGTCGATGGAAAAGCCGTGCAATGTGACGCAAGTGACGCATCCGCTCGGCTGACTTGTCCATGGAAGAAAAGCACTCGTCGCTGTGAACGAATCGTGCATTTTACGGATGTCGATTGATAATGAGCGCCATGGAGAGCACTTTTGCGCCTGGTTGTTGCGTCAATGGGATGTGTTTCCACACGTCCCCTGCTTACCCATGCGTAATTCTCCTAAATTTTAGGACGCGCTTTGAGGAAAATCGCAAGCTGTGCGACGCGCGAAGGATCCAGGAGCTCGTGCAGGCCGGGCACGATCAGGTGGATGTGGCGCTGCATTACCAGATCCCGTACCCACGGCCGCACTACGTGGATCCGGGCACCGTGGGCGGCGACAACGATTTCCGGCGCAGGTCCTCGCGCAGTAACACGAGCGCCAACCGCACGCGCAAGGTCAGCGTGCAGAAGCAGTTCCAGCCCAGGCACAAGTGACGCTAGCGAGTTAGTTGCATCAAGCACAAGCTCTTGAAGAACAACAGTAAACAAACGGGTAAATGAAAGTGTGTGAACTAGTTTTATTTACAAACTCATTGGTGGTGGTGGTGCTATGATACTACTGGCTTACATTCTCCTCCTTCCTATATGTTACTCCTACTTGCTTCTCTCTCGCTTCCTAATAGATAAACAACTACACAAACAACCTTGTGCCGCTTACTCTCTTGCTTGCGCATACTCAATAGACAAACAACGCACACGCGCAACTTGTCTGCCAGCTAGAGCGCGACGAGCAGCACGCTGTAGATCGAGCAGCGCGGCAGCGAGAAGAACTGCGCGAGCGTGATGCTGAAGCCCATGTGTTGCATACGATCCACGAGGAAGAATGCCTGCTCGTCCGAGCCGCCGAGGTCGTAGAAGAAGTCGCTCGTGATCGACACGTCGGTGCGCTGCAGCTCGCGCTGCCAGAGCGCCAGCAGGATCTGCGCGCACATGGGGACGCTCGAGTGGCGCGGCGGCTTGCGCATCGGCATGCGGGGCTTGCTGTTATTGTGGTTGTTGTGCGTGGGCTCCTGTTCCTCTGCGTCTGCCTGCTGCTCAGCGAGCATCATCGCCATGTTGGAGAGCTTCCAGGACGTGGGCGAGCGGCGCATGCCGGACGCCGAAGAAGAGGACGACGAGGTCGACGGCACGGGCGTGATGTGAAGTGGGTTCTCCATTGCGCTTGCTTGTTTTGTGTGTCCTGCTTGCTGCGCAAATTCGGAAATGAGCACATGGGAGCACGAGCGAAGGAAGCCAAGCCAAACACCAAACAAACAAACAAACAAGCCAACGCAAACAAGCCGACGGTGATGACGGTCAGTTGTTTGAAGCACAGGAAAAAGCGGCAGAAGAGACAGTTACCTTGCTCGTTATCAAATACTAGAGCATACAAATATCGAGTCTGGCTGTTGTTCGGTCACCTTTTCTTTGTCGTGTGCTGTCCCATCTGAAGAAGCAGCGAGACGTCTTTCTATGCAACAATTAAACTTCAAGTTTGACTTATTATGTCAAATTTGATACTTCATTGAAAAAGGTTGAATACATGTTAAGGGTTTGAACTGCATCCTATTAGCAGCGTCAAGGGAGTACAAGCCGAGTCGAGTACGAGTGCTCACAGCAGGCAGCACAAACGACTGATTCGACTGCTGTAGTGCCCTTAATGGTGCTGTGTTTGACGTGTTGCAAGTGCCGTAGCGTCGCACTTTTTCGTCTCAAAGAAGTTTGCTTCTCGACTTGCGAAATGTGCTACATTGAATGCACTTTTTGTTTTTTTTCTCAAAAATGAAGTTTTCAATTCAATTTCATTGTGGGTATAAAAGATTTTGAAAGGCTGAAGTCTTGAAACAGTTGATGAACTGGAACCATTCTTATGGTAGTGAAGTCCGCTATATGTGAAAAGCTCAAGCAATGGTACAGAAAATTCGTCGGCGCACTTTGAATTGTAAGCATTGGACACTGTGGTGAACTGCTAAGCCCACTGTGCAAAATGCGAGAGACCGGAATAAGAAGTTGGAGAGCGCATCCTCCAAAACCATGCCAGGATGCGCTCTTTGACGATTGTGGGAGGAGACTGGTTGAGTGTTTGAGTTTTCTTCAGGCAAGTTGGATGTCAAAGGAAGAGCAAAATCGACCCTTTCAAGCTTCATACGTACTCGAATTGGTGAAACTTGTTTGACAAAAAGAGGCTTTAAGCCTTTGTAGGTTCCTTCTCATAGTAATATCCTGCAAGGTGTCATAACACTCCGACAATCCCATCGGGACCATCACCACACACTCGACGAGCGCAGTTGGTGGGCGGTTGGACAGTCGATCTTGAATCCAGCCAGCACGCCACATGCTCGATTTGTCCACGTTGCGTTCCTGGCCTTTCGAACATCATCGCCATGTCAGAAACACGCAAATGCTTGAATTGTGTAAAATCGCTGCTGTACAAATTGGTTGGTAACTTCGTGCGTCAGCAGCCAAAGCATCGAGCAATGGGGGATATGAGTGGCGTTATGAATGCAAGTGGCCTCTCTCTATTGGATCAATGCCAAGTCGTCTACTCCTCTTCTTCCTCACCCTCTTCAGGCTCCTCACCTTCCTCCAGCTCCTCGCCATCATCGTCGGCAGCATCCTTCTCCTGTTTCTGCTTGGCTTGCAGCTTCAGCCGCGCCTGACGGATGATCTCCTCGGCGCGCGCGCGCTCTTCCTCGGCGGTCAGTGGTGCTGGCTTGGGCTTCTGCGGCAGCAGCGTCAGCTCGGCGTCGTCGCTGTTCAGCGGATCGAAGAGGAATTTGTTCTTGCTGCTGCTGCTACTGGAGGTGCTGGTGTTCCACACCACGCTGCGGTCCAGAGGCTTCGGCTTCGAGCGGCTGCGGGATCGACCTGGGCTACGACTGTGCGAGCGCATTTTGTGCACACGCGGACGGGACCGCGAGCGCGAGACGGACGAGCGTCCGTTGTGGTGACTGTCGCTGTGGTGATAATGGTGAGAAGAAGGCGACGGAGAGCGACCGTCGTCCCGGCGGCGCTTGCGAGACCGAGATGTCGAGCGAACGGCTCTGTCCGACGGCTGCGAGTTTGCTGCGGTTGCTGGCGGAGCCGCAGCGACTGCTTTCTTTTCCTTTGCAAGTGCGACCAGCATATCATACGCGTCGCGGACGTACGCTGGAAACTCAACTGCGCTGCTGCTTGGAGAGTCCGACTCCATTGAGCTCTGGACCAGAGTCTCCAGTTCGGTCTGACGCTGCTGCTTTTGAGCTGCGGGGCTTAGCGCCACGAATGCTGCTCCTGTAGACTCGTCCCCCTTTTCACTGTCAGTAGCAACAACAGCAGCATCACCAGCAGCTGCAGAAGCGTCCTCCATCGTCTCATCCTCTTCTTCTCCGTCCTCGGGCTTCTTCTCGTCAATGCTGACTCTGATGCCGTCAGTGAGCGCATCTGCAAACGCTTCAAACGTACACGCCTCCTGGACTTCAAAACCGCTGATAGTGCCAGAAGAAGCCTTGGACAAGAATGCGCTCACCACATCCACCGTCGGCTGCAACGCCAGACGAAGCTCCTTGATGATCGCCTCAAACACGCGACGCTGTGCGCGTTCACTGAGTTGTTGGTCATCCGCTGCTGTTGTAGGCTTTTCGCTTTCAGGCTTCTCTTCCGTGTTGTCTGCAGAATCGTCCGCTTTGCTCGTTGACAGCAGCTCGCGAATGTTGTCCCACTGCGAAGATGCCGTCAGCTCTCCTGTGGTAACCATCGCCTGCAGCTTTTCCTCCAGCTCCTTGAGCTGCTGCGTCTCTCGCTCTCGCCACAGTTCGCGCTCACGCTTGCGCTGCTCGTGCTCTTCGTCGCGGAAAACGTTCAGGAGCTCCTCGCTCCAGTCGTAGACATCGTATTTCTCCACACTCTTCATCGCATTCTCCTTGTCATCAAGCTCCTGCAGCAGATTCCAGAGCTGCTGCTTGAGCGTCGAGTCGAGGCGGCGCTTGCCACGCAGAGCAATCTCGTTCGCGTCCGCTTTCTTCCGCAACAGCTCGATGTAGCGCTTCTTTATCGCGTCCTTCTGCTTGGCGGCCTGCTGCTCGTGCTTGCGCACAATGTCCTGCATGAAGCCGTTGAAGAGACTGCGTTTCTCCTTCTGGTCCTCGATCACCAGCCAGCGCGGGTCCTGACGCACGGCGTAGAAGTGCGGGTTCTCGGCCACGTCATCGAGCTCAATGGCGCTGGGTTTCTTCGACTCACTCTTACCAAACGACGAGCCGGGCGCAAAGAGCGACTCAAAGTGCGCAAGCACATCGAGGAAGTCCTCGCGGTTTTTCTTCACCTGACGCCGCTTCTCGATGTTCTGCTTGTTGATCGCCTGCGTGCAGTACTCGGCGAAGCTCTGCTTCTTCTCACCCGCAGACGAGAGCGCGAATCGCCAGCGCGGGTCCTTCTCGAGCCCCTCCTTCGCGATGAACCGCTGCGCGTCCTGCCACTTGAGCTGCGGCGAGATCTCCTTCTGCTCGAGGAACTCCTTGAATAGCGCCACGCGCTCTTCCCGAGAGAGGTGCTCGTACATCTTGGACTTCTGCTCGGCCTCTTGCTTCTTCTTGGCTTCTACCTGAGCTTCAGCGGCCGCCTGCTCCTGCGCGACTGTCTTCATGCGCTCGACTTCTTCGCGCGCCTGCTGCATGCGAAACGCCTCCGGCTGCTCCCACACAGTCTCCTTTGAGCCCGAGTGGTAGTAGTAGAGCTGCCCCGTCGCGTCGTCCTTGTACTCGATCCACTTGCCGGTTGCATCGCTATTGGCTTGCGTAGAAGATGCGCTGTTGTCCACTGCTGGTGCTTGGGCTGGGACAGAGGCTGTGGCCATTGTTGGTCGCTCGTACGTGCTCACGCCCGTGGCTGCATTGAAGAAATACTGCAGACCCTGTGGCGTGTAGTGCTCGCTCCAGCCGACGGGCAGTGGGACGCTGGGGGACACCATCGGCAGTGGCGGTCGTATCTGCATCTGCTGCTGGGGGGCGACTTGGAAGACCTGCGGGTGCTGGAGCTGAGGCTGGACGATCTGCATTGGAGGCGGGTTGTGGAACCCACCACCCACGACAAGAGGCGGGCCGCGTGGCGGCTGCACATGCAATCCGCCGCCACGACCACCAGCTCCTGGATGGATCATCATCGGCACCATCCCCATAGGCGGTGGTCCACCGACGGGCATGCCATTCTGCGGTGGTGGCACGAACATCATCGGTCGAGGGGGACCGAGTGCAGTCGGGAACGGCGCATTGTTGCGCGGCATACCGCCTTCGCGACCTCCTCGGCCACCGCCTCTTGAAGGACCGCCTCGCGAGTACTGGTAGTTGTTGCCGTTGCTGCTCGATGCGCCGCTGTTGTCCGCAATTGGGGTGCCATAGCGACTGTACTGCGGTCGACTGCCGGAGTCTGGACGTGGAGGTCCACTGCCATTGCTGCTCTCGTTGTCTGGAGGTGGCAGCGGCGGAGAGGCCTGCAGCGGTGGTTGCTGACTGTCGTCTCGTCCTCTGTCGCTGCGCTGGTGATGGAAATCGCCGCGTCCTCGGGCTCGGAAGCCGTCGCTTCGGCCGCCGCCTCGTCCGCGAAAGCTGCCATTGTCGGCTGAAGGCGGGGGGCCATACGATGAGTAGCTGCTCATACTGCTACTGTAGAACCCACTTGAAGAGAAGAGAGACGGTCGCTCACACTAGGATGGGGGCAACACAACACACACAATCGGATGATCAACACACTACTGTGGGCGATTGATTGGATGGATGGATGGATCGATCTCTCCGAGCGTCGCGTCTGACTCTCTCGTCGTGCTGGGGCGGGAAGGGCAGGAGGGAGACTATGCAGAGAGTGCGCGTCTACTCACTTGCTGCGAGTGCTTCAGCTGCGGCTCTCAAGTCTTCGCGTCTGTGTGGGAAGTGTCTGTAGCCAGTGGCTCACGAAGAGCTCTTGGACCTCGGACGGATGCGAGTTTGGCTCGTGGCGAGCGGAAATGGCTGGATCCTCCAAGAATAAACTTGGGTGGCGCGGGGCCGCAGAAACCTAGAATTATGTGGACCACTTCAAACTGCCCATGCGCTTTTTGCAGTTTGCTGTCACGTTTTTCAAAATTGTTTAATTCTTATTTCAAGACAACACCAAGTTTAGTGCAAGTTTTGATTTTCCTTGTATTATTCTTAAAATGTTTGGTAATTTATTTATGCTCGTTTGTGCGCTTATAATATTTCTCCTACTTTGTAAAAGGCAAATGGTCGATTTTTTATTCTTTTTAAAGAATGCGGGAGAGGCACAGTAATGTGAAAGGTTTTTGGGGAGGCAGGAACATTCCAAATGCGCAGTTGAATGTTTTAATGTGGGTCACATTGATTTAGCCCCTACATTGTGTGGCGCACATAATCTCACACGACGCGTTTTGCTTGGAAAGCCAAAGTGATCAAGACGAGCACAAGGACAGCGCAATGCATCCGCCGCCGCCGCACGCATCTGCGCTTCCTCCTCCACCGCCTCCACCGCCGCTGCCGCCTGGAACGCGTCATCATGTCGACAGCACAGCTGCACCCATGCAGCTTCCGCCGCACCTACAGATGATGATGCAGCAGCACGTGGGCGCGCAGGATCTGCGCAGCGAGTTCCCAATGCAATTCGGTTCACTGCGATATCACCAGGGGCGAGGCGGCGGACGCGGAGCTGATGCATCAGGAGCTCGTGGAGGAGGTGGCAGGGGTCGAGGTGGACATGCACAGCGTGGACGTGGTGGTAGCGGACGAGGCGGCGGCGGACGAGGCCGCGGCGGAAACCATTACGGGAACAACCACCAGAACCATTTCAACAACAACAGAGGCGGAGGACGAGGCGGCGGCAACCCGCAGTTCAAACGCAAGAGGTACGCATCACCAATACATGGGCTGTGGTGGTTTATAACACAAAACGCGTGTACGCTGGCAGGTGTTCTCACGAGGCTCTGCGCGTGTGAAACTGTGTGTGTGCAGGGAACCCAGTGACGATGTGAAGGACCCGTCACGCTTCTTCCTGCCGTCGTGCCTCGAAGACCCGTGGAAGCACTTGGAAGCAGCTCAGCAGCCTGGCGCTGGTCGTAACACGTCTGTAGGTAGTGGTGGACACCAACAAGAGCAACAGCCCCAGCAGCATGCCCAACAGCAGCAACAGCCAACCGCTTTCACTCACCAGGGACAGCCACCGAATCACCAGCAGCATCAGCACAACAGTAACGTGGCGCGACACGTCGATCGTCCCGGTCGCGTGCTCTTCCAGCCGTCGTTCCTCGCCGATCCGTGGCAGCCGCTCATTCGGTCGTAGAGTTATCAAGAGCAAGCTACCAGCGAGGACCAGCGCCGAGGCGAGAAGCTAAACGCACTGCCAAACAGCGCAGGTAATACATACATACTAACATGACGACTAACACACTCTCTTTGCTCGTTTTCTATTATGACTGGGGTTGTGCTGTTTGGGGATTTCTGACTGCAGACAAGAAGCTCACAGCTGCACGGAAGCTGAGGCGGGAAGCGCTACTGATCGCCGCTCAAAAGTTACGAACTTGGCGCGGCGGCGTCTCGCGTCCAGCGCCTTTGTGCGATGCGCCGCCTGGATGCTCGAGAGCGCGAACACGAGTGCGTAGGTCGCGAGCGTCTGTGCGAAGCGTGGCGCCAGGTCGAAGTCCGGCAGGTGGTGCACGCGCTCGGGGCACTGGATGATGCTCGCAAGCTCGCAGCGCTCGGCGTTCACGGGACTTTGGTAATGGGACACCAACAAGAACAGTGAGAGAGCGAATGGACGAGTCAGAGATCAAGCTTCAACACACCAGAGAGACGGAAAGGCGCAACAGAGACTGAGCGTCATGTGCGCCGTCGAGTGGAGGATCGAGCCCTGCAGCAGCATCGCGACGCTCTGGTGCACACAGGACTCGACGAGCAGCTCGTGGGTGAACGCGCTATTGGGGCTCCCGAACGTGCGCGCGTAGTAGAGCAGCAGGAAGCCCGCGCAGAGCTGCGGCACGGCCGTGAGCATGTACTTGAGCGACATGTCGTCGGTAAGCTGGCGAGTTTCAAGCTGCGGTGGTACAAGAATTGAGTAGATTGTGTAAATAGAACGGTATGTGGAGATTCCAGTTGCGAGAGAGAAGTACGTACGTCGTGGAGGTGGAACCATTGGCACGTGCAGTAGCCAGTCTGGCAGCAAGAACAAGGCGAGTTAGTGCCGTGCATTTCCACAATTTCAAGAGCAACGGCGTACGTACGATGGCGGTCGCAGCGAGCAGGATCGGGTAGATGTGGTAGACCCACTGCACGCGCGTGGTGGTCTGCATAGCCTTGCTGGCTGCTTGTTTTTGTTGGCTGCTGGAAGGGATGTGTGTGTGTGTGGAGCAATTGGAGTGCGAATGGTGAGAAAGGAGTATGAAGGTGGCGCGGCTTCGTTCGATGAACAAAACTACCCGATCATTTCTTATTCGCTGGAGGAAACCAGAGGTTCGCTATGTGAACTTGTGATCACGCTTCACGAGCCACAACACGTGGTGTGCTGCTTGGAGCAGACGCACGCAGCTCCGCGTGATTTCGCTAGTGGCTCGATCGCAGGGGCTGCTGTCATTGCGTGGATGGCCACTTCATGCGGCCAGTGCTGCTGCAGTTCTCGAAAGGAGCGGCGCAATCACACCCACAGGCGACAATCGTGGGAAACAAAGTAGCGACGACTCAGCAGTTTAGCCTCATCATCCATCCACATATATATATATTCTTTTCATGTGGACACGCGCGAAAGGATCTTACGCGGCGGCGGTGGAGGTGCTGGGTAATGAGCGGCAGCGAATGAAGCGGACGCTTGTGGAAAGTTCTGTATGCACACACACACACACACGTAAAGATGAGAGTGGTTCTTGCGCGCAACAAGTTGCTTTGTTGCTTGGAGGATTGCAATCCATCGATCGATCGATCGTGCGCAGCCGTTCGCTCGAATATCTTTTTCGAAGCAACTTGTTGTTGACTTGTGTGTGGGAGAGAGTGAAGCTTGCATAGCGGATGGCTCGATATTTTCGTTCGTGTCGATTGGTTTTGCTCTGCTGGTAGACTCACGTCTCATGCTCTCATGCCGTGATGATATGCATTTTGCAGAAGCTCGATGCATCAAGGCAACTTCTTGGATGCCAACAAGCAGCATTCCAGCACCAAGTCCAACAAACAAGCAGCAAGCGCACAAGCAAGCAAGTGGCGTGGAAACTTGCATGAAAGGCCCAACCGTCATTCCTGCTCGCGTGTCCCGTCTTTCTTCTTCAAGACTCAGACTCAGACGTCAGACACAGTCCTCCTATTGGCCACATCCCGTTTCAGATCTGCGTCTCGCCACCCTCACGTCCCACTCTCCCGCCCCATCAAGGCATTACTGCGCCGTTGACCTGCTGCTGGAAGAAAACCAAGGCGAGCGAGCGCGAGGGATCGCATTCTGCGTCTGCGTCCCAAGAGACCGCGAGCCGTCATCTTGTCACTTGCGCCGTCCACAACCGCAAGCTCCATCCAACACACACACGCACAGAGATCCAAAATCTGCGGCTTGCGCTGAGTATTTGCGCACACAAACAAGCAAACAACGCAAGACAGTCTGCTTGTCAGCAGCAGCACGTCACGTCCGTGTTCCGACCCGCGTCTCGACTCTACGCGCGCGTTCTTTTCCGACACCTGCTGGCCGCCACCCACCCCTTTTCATTCTTGTCTTCGCGCCGTCCGTCCGACGTCCATCAGGTCCAATCCACAGATCCGCAACCGCAGTAAACAGCTATTTACACGCGGCTCTGCTTATCATCATCATCACTCTCGGAGGCAGTAAGCAGCATGGCGAGCGGCTCCGTGTACGAGCCGATCCTGCCGACGACCACCAAGCAGCCAACGCAGCAGCAGCAGAAGAAGAGGATGACGTGGAGAGCGAGCTACGGCGGCTTTGAGTACCAGAAGCGCGTGTGGGAGTCCACAGCGCGCCGCTCCTCGCGCATCCGCATCGTCGCCGTGCTGCAGCTCGTGCTCGGCGTGCTCTCCTCTTGGAACTATCTCTGGTGCGTGCGTGTGTGTGTATTTACGCGTGGGAGAAGAATCTGGTGCGCGTTGGACAGGTGGCTCATGGATATGTGACTTGTTCTGTATGTGCTTGATAGGCTGACAAATATCTTTGGCGCGTTCGTGGGGTTCGTCGGGCTCAAGGCCGTGCGATCCGACAAGATGAGCTGGACAATAGTGGTGAGCTTGCTGCTCCTATGTGTGTGATTGTATCTGTTCGTGTGGGCTCAATGCAGTGGCTAACTGTTGTGCGTCTGCGCGTGTTGAACGATTAGTACCTGCTCGTGTGCGCGATGGAGGTTGCGCGGAACGTGATGCTTGCGCCACACATCTACGAGCGCTACAGCCTGCCGAACATCGTATTCACGCACTACGAGTACTTCCAAGTGGCCGTCATGGCACTGCAAGTCGGCTTCTTGATCGTAAGTGGAGAGCTCATCACGAGATCCGTTGACGCGCCATTGTTTATCATGGTCGCTAACACACCATGCGCATTTGTGTATCGAATGACAGCCCGCGGCGTTCTGCATCGTGTTTGCAGCCACAGCATCGCTCGCAAATCCGCTCTGGTGAGAGACCTTCGTCTTCACGTGGCCACACACATTTCTATTTTATCAATCGAGAGCGAGCCGATCGACCCGTCCGCCCAGTCTAGTCCAACTCAAGATCGCTCACGGCCACGCTCCGCCCGTCAATCAATTTTCCCATGTAACTCCTACGAACATCCACCGCAACATTCGACGACGGTTCGCAAGATTTAGGATCCAACGATCTAGCGCTCACTTGCACGACTGAGCGCTCGTGGCAGCGCACTATCCGTCCATGAGTCCGTCCCCACGTGAGCGATTGGCTATCTGTCTGGCTGCGCGCATGTCCGGGTCGAGGAGCTCTCTAAGTATCAGCCAGTAACTTAAACGTAGTCAATCGAAGCGACGATTAATTATTATTCTATTCATCACTAGGAAAATAAGAGTTCACGTTTCCAGTCTCGTCACCTCTCGACCCAGCACCTTATATTAACGCGACGCTGCCGTCCTCGACCTGCGTCTTCACGGCGCGGTAGCGCAGCACGTGGCGGTCGTCCTTGCGCATCGTGATGTACTCGGCGCCGCGGTCGTCGCACTGCAGCTGGCCCAGCGATGCCTTGCTCTCGCAGAACACGAACGTGTCCAGATCCGGCTCCATCACTGCCAAGACAAGTGGATATTCCATTAGCCAACCATTGGACGAGCACACGACACAAGACACTCACGCATGTACTGCTTACCCATGCCCTCGCTGGTGATGCTGCGGTGCTCCTCGGCGAACTTGCTGAGCGCCAGATCGTTCACGTGGTTCTCGAAGAGCACAACGTACTGTTTCGCAAAGTTGAGCTCCTTCTGCGAGAGCCGTTGCACGAGCACGGCGTCGCCGAGCAAATGGAGCGCAAACTTCTCGATCTGAGCAACACCACACCATACGATACACAGAGTAGGCAATTGTCAACTACATTCACATGTTTGGAGCTCTTGAAATGTTTTAATGAGAGTGGAGCACACCTTGCGAAGCCGCGTGCGGAGGTAGGAAGCGACCATGTAGCGAAGGCGATCGATCTCCATCTGCACAGAAGCGCAATCGACATTCGCATCTTCATTAAAGCGACAATGACATGTTCACTACGCTAAAGCATTGCACACGTGCGTACGTACCTGGTAGAGCTTGTTCACGAACGCGCGCTCTTCGTTCAGACTCTCCTTGTCTTCGCTCACCGAGTCCACGTATTCTTGCTGCAGAGAGAGCGACGATCCACATCAACCACACACGACTGGCACTGCTTCCATACCACAGTCCATATGCGCAGCTACACTACCTGATTGCGAATCTGATCCAACATCTCCGACACGATCTCGTCGTCGTACGGCAAGAGCTCGGGCGCGTTCTATAAGCATGACACAACAAATGCCACGACAGCAGTCAGCATAGCCTCACGTTCTGCGTAACGCAAGCCGCGACTACGGACACACAACAACAGGTCACACTGCACATGTGAAGACGCACCATCTCGTTGATCCAGAGGCCACGCATGCGCGCGACGTCCTCGTTGAGGTTCTCCTGGTCGAACTCCGCCTGCGAGTCGCCCATCGTGCTGCCGCTGCTCATGATTGCTTGAAAATGCGGAATCGGAATTGCGGCCTGTTGGCGCCAAAAATCGCACTTTTCGTCCGGTATAATACCGATATTTGACTCAGCTGGTATAGATATCGGTACATATTCATAATATTATATTTTATATAAATATAAAAACCGTATGTTGCCAAAGTAGTCAAAAATCATCTACGATCTACCTAACTTTTGTAAGGCAGATGCAACATTGTGGATGATCATTTCTCGCAACGCAAAGCAACCCCTTGCCATCAAAAAGCCCACAAGAAGAAAGCATGGGACGTCGTAGCCGATCTCGCAGCGCGTCGCACTCGCCCTCGCGCTCCTCGCGCCGCGCGGCCGCGTCGTCCTCTTCACGCAGTAGCAGTCGCCGCTACGAGGACGCGCCCTCTTTCTCCTCCTCTGCCGCGCGCAGCAGCCGCCACCGCAGCAGGAGCCGCAGTCCACACCGCCGTCACGTCAGCGGCGGCTCGCGTCGGCGCTCGTCCAGCGACTTGGACGCGAACGATGCGCACAAGAAGCGCCAGAGGACGGAGCGTGATGATGCGGAGTCCAAACGAGAGCGCTCCGGCAATGACGATGCGTCGGATAGAGACGCGAAGGGCGCCGTGAAGGCGAACACGGTCGAAAAGAACGGCGAGATCTCCATGAGCATCGAGGAGACGAACCGCGTGCGCGCGGCGCTCGGGCTCAAGCCGCTGTCGCTGGGTCCCAAAAAGAAGGACGAGAACGTCGTTAACCTGCAGAAGACGAGCGGCCAGGTGGACGAGGAGCGCGAGCGCGCGGAGCTGCAGAAGAAGCTCGCGCAGTCCAAGAGGAAGCGCGAGCTCACGCAGAAGCTTGCGGGCCAGTCGATCGGCGAGCAGCTCATGGCCTCGGCGTCTACGAGCGCGCTGGATTGGGTGAAGCAGTCGCGCTCGAAGGTGGACGACGCTACCGCAGAGGCAAAGAAAAGCAAGCAGAAGACAGTGAAGAAGCAGGCAGCAGCGGAGAGCGAAGAGTACAGCGCATCGGCGCTCGCCGGCATGGTCGTGGGCCACGACATCAAGTCTTTTGAAGAGGGCGATGAGGTGGTGTTGACGCTCAAGGATTCGCGCGTGCTGGCTCAGGACGGCAACGATCTCAACGACGAGCAAGACGAGCTCGTGAACGTGGAGCTGAGCGAGCGCGACCGGCGCCACGCGGAGAAGCAGCGTGCGCAAAGGGCGATGATGCCTGCGTACACGGGCTTTGACGACGACGAGTTCATCCAGATGGGCGGCAGTAGTGGCCGAATGAAGAAGCCCGCGCGTCTCTTGTCCCAGTACGACGATGAAGACGACCGCCAGGCAACGCAGCAGGCTCAGAAATTCATGTTGAACGCGTCAGGCGGCACGACAGTGGCGGTGAGTGACGCTACGAATGCTGCTAACGACCTGGACAATGAGGTAGCGGTTGTGTCGCTCGCGATGGACAAGACCAAGAGCATCGACGAGTACTACACGCAAGAGGAGATCGACGCCCAGTTCTCCAAAAAGAAGGGCAAAAAGCTGCGAAAGAAGAAGAAATTGCGTCAGCAGCAAATTGCTGAAGAAGAAGAAGAAGCTGGTGGAGAAACTGGTGAGTCGGCGGCCTCGCTTGTTCAGCAATTGGAGGCTGAGGCGCTGAAGAATGCGTCAAAGGATCGCGGTCGACGCCGCCGACGTGTCGAGGAGGACGACAACGACGCATTCGACAGCAAGCAGTCGGGTATTGAAGAAGAGAACCTGCTGCGTTTCCAGGAAGCGCGCGAGCGTGCGAATGCGACGGCGTCGAGTGCCTTGCAGGCGATGACAGGGACGAAGAAGAAGCGCCGACCGGTGGCGCTGGATGACGACGATGTGCTCGACGACGCGATGAACATGGAGCTGAGCGCGTCGCTCGCGCAAACTCGCCGTCTTGCGCAGCTTAAGGAGAAGACGCACGTTGCTGCTGAGCCGTCTAGTGGCACGGTGGTCGCGCCCAGTGTTGTCACCAGCGAGGACAGAATTGCAACGCTTGTCAGTCAGACGATTGGGACGGAGTCTGCGATTACCGATGTCACGAGCAGCCTCACGGCCAGCAGTAGCTCAAGCACTAGTAATGCGAAGCCTCAAGCTGTCGGTCATGTGTTTGGCGCGACGCTGCAGGATCTGGAGACGAGCGGCAAGACAGTAGTGTTTAACGAAGCGACGGACTTTGAGACGCGACTGAAGAACGCGATGGAGCAGCGCAACGCGCAGTTCCAGGCAGCGACAGTGGAAGCAGCGACGCAGGTGGGGCGTCAGGCTGAGTCTGCTACTGCGGCTTCAACTCAGTCGACTGCTAACAGACATCCCAATGATGGCGATGAGGAGATGAAGGGACAGGACGAGGACGACAACGAAGATGACGAAGAGGAAGAGACCAAGGACGGAGAAGTGTGGGGTGAAGAGCAGCCGCTCGTGGGCTCGGGCATGGCGGCGACGCTCGCGCTGCTGCGCAAGACTGGCGATCTGCGCGAGACGCGTGTGGAGCGACAGGCTGGTCGTGCAAATGATGCGCGCGACCGCAACGTGGACGAGGAGCTCAAGGTCAAGGACGGCGTGAAGCTGGACTACCGCGACGAGTTTGGTCGTTTGCTGACGAAGAAGGAGGCGTTCCGACTGCTCTCGTACAAGTTCCACGGCCACGAACCGGGCAAGAAGAAGAAGGAGAAGCGTTTGAAGCAGCTGAAAGAAGAGCTTGAGGCGCAGAAGATGCTCTCGGGCGAAGGCAGCACCAAGATGATGAAGGTGCTTGAGAAGAAGCAGAAGATCTCCAAGCAGGCGCACGTGGTGCTCGGCAACTGAGCTCTTGAGCTCCATGTCCAAGATTTCAAGACACAGAGACGCACTGGTAAGCAATAAAAATACATTCTGCATGCGCTTTTCGCTCTCTGTCATATCATAATGCTCTCATCATCTCTCTGTCTATCTCGATTTCAAAAACACTCGAACTCGCCATGTCGCTCAGGTCGAGTTAAAGAAGAGCGGATTCGTGCGGGAGCTCGCGACGACGACCGAGAGGAAGTTGCTCTGCTGGCCGTGGCGGTCGGCCTCCGTGAGCCGCAGCTCCGACTCCTTGGGCGTCACGACTTCGACGTACGACTCGCCGTTGCCACCGTTGGCCATGACCGTGCTGCTGCTCAAGGTGCTGTGCAGCTCGTACTTGCCGTGGCTGCTGACGACCACGTTGCTCGCGCTCTGAATGCCGTGATGATGCTGGTGCTGTTGCTGAGGGGAGTTGGTCTGGATCGGATCGATGAATGTGCGCATCTGCTGGTCCTGCTGCATGTCGTGATGCACTTCGCGGAACATGCGCACGATCGAGGCCATCATCACGAGCTCGCCGGCGTTGGACGAGAGCGCGTAGATGGGCGACGGCAGCAGGTAGCCGGCGAGCAGCGAGACAGAGCCCACGAGCATCCAGATCCACGGGTTGAAGCACGTCGCGTGCACCATGTACGAGTAGAACGTGCCGTAGTTCCAGAGTTGCAGGCCGATGTAGAGCGAGAGCGCCACAAGCACGAGCGCAGGGAGGATCGAAAAGATCGCGTGCACCGTCGAATCGCCTTCCAGGTCGTAGATGCTGCGGATCTCCGGCTCAGACTCGCTCGACCACTTGTAGGACGCCAGCAGGTTGAGCACGAGCAAGCCGACGCCGATCATCCAGACGGAGAAGCGTAGGAAGGTCGAGAGGAATTTGCGCCTTGCGTCGCTGTCGCCGCCGCCCGTGTGGCCGTGGCGCCGGTGGCCGCTCTCGAAGGAGATGCCGCAGAAGTTGACGGACTTTTGCTTATGCACAAGGTACGCGATCTCGTAGCACACGAGCAGGATCATGGGTGTGACACACGCGTGGAAGGCGAGCATCGCCTGCACGCTGTCCTTGGCGCGATCGATGCCCGTCGTCGCCATGATCACGTTGTCGAACACGATGCAGAAGCAGATGAACGGCTATAGGACAGAGCGAGACACACACAAGCGAATGCAGAGAGAATGAGCATCAATATCAGCATGCGTGGTATCCAAGCGACTGTACGAGACAGACACAAGAGCAAGGCTATACAGACGTACGGGAAGCAGGAAGGCCGCCATGGTGCTGTACTTCTTGGCGTAGCCCATTGAGTAGTAGAAGAGCACGACGCCGACCGCCGCGAAGAGCCAATAGAAAGGTTTGTACGCTGGCAGCACCTTGATCTGCTCGCCCACGTCCGCGTCATCGGATCCGCTCAACGACGACGACGACATGCTGCTCGTTGGTAACTTGATGGCTCTCGAAGGCTCCAGTTCTCCTAAAGGTATGTTGTTCTTTCTCTCTCGCTTGCAGCAATGACTTGCGTTTTTCTCACGAACGAGGTGGCGGCGGCTTTTCTCAACGAGGCGTCTAATGAGAGTTTGTGTTTCTTGTCGCTCTCTCTCGATGGATCTTCCCAGCGCCGTGTGCGAAAGATCTGGAACGGCCACATGGAGAGATAGCAATGGCAGCGATTGGGTGCGTTTTATCTGTGTTGTCTTATCCTTCTGAGAGCTTATCTACCGCTGATTCTGCTCTGTGTGCTTGTTGATGTGCCCTATGTATGTGCTCAGGTTTAGTTTTCATGGGATTCGCTCGCGGGGGTTTGGTCGAATCAACCAAAGCGAATCAGAATTGAGGGGTGCGATTATTATCGAGGACGACGCTGACGCTGACGGCGGCGACTGGGCATCGCTATTGATAGCTCGTTCAACCTGAGCACAAAACGGCATCGAACACTCCGCAGCGCTGCACTGGTACTTCCTGACGCTCAAGCGCTCACTTCGCTCGACCAAACACTCTCGCACGAGCTTTAATGCGAGTATTTCCTGGAGAAGAGTCTTGTGAAGAAGGAAGGAGACGCGGAAACAAAGCAGCATCGTGTTCAAGCTCATGAAGGTGTAGACTGGCTGGCTACTGACCGTACTTTGAGACCAAGTACCGGAACGTTGCGTCTTCGTCGCCATTTGACTCGGCCAGTAGCCTCTGCGCAACGAAGAAGAGCTCAGGGGTGAGCGGTCTCGTCTCGTCGTACGTTGCGCAGCCGCGCAGGACTCGGAGGAGAGCCTTTCGGTGGTTCAGAGACGCATGATCGCTGCTGAGTTTGAAGTGGAGACGGCGTAGCGCAGTGTGGATCGCCTGCGCACGTGGACAGTCGTTGCAGGTGCAGAGATACTGAGTCAGTCTGACGTTCGCGTGTCCTATGAGCATTCAGCAATAATGTCAAAGTAAGTACTGGAGTCATGTTTTGCGTGGTGGATGGTGTGACTGATCTGCCTTGCATCTTACCGCCACTGCCTAGGCTCTGAGATCGCAATTCGGCGCTGAGTAGCGGCTGCTGATGCTGCGTTTCCTGGATCACACACGGGAGCGACCGATAGTGCCTCGAGAGCTCTGTGTCGCCCAGTGCGCATACGACATTCGAATGAAAAGTCGCCCAGCGGTGCACTTAGTCGAAACGAAAGAAGCACCATCACGTACGTAGTGCAGGCGTGCTTGTGACTCGCGTCGGTCCATCGCCGCGTCTCTCGAGCAATGGTCCAGGATCATCTCGGTCGCAGCGTCTCCGGCTTCTGTTTCCAAAGTGCTGCGTTCGATTCACTGGAGCGTTCGCATACGGGGACAACAGTGTAGACACCGCCGTGGCAGGCTGCTGGTCATGCGTTCGACCCTTTTTCCCTTGGTACGCTGTTGCTTGGACATTGGTGTCGGTCGTCGTCTGGACTGCGCAGAGAAACACCAACAGACACGAGCACGTAGCAACGAATGGCGTTAGCAAAGCGTCAAACTGTTCGCGGCATCACATCATTGGAAACGGAACGACACGGTACTGCAGTACGTCGTCTGGAGGCAGCAGCTGAGCGCCCCCATCTCTTTCTTCTCACACACGAGCACAATACGAACTGAAGAGCTTGCTGATTACTACCCGTCGCCCCGCTGCTCTCAATAAGTTAAAGTCTGTGGAGAGTGAGCGAGCGAGCGATCTGCGTTTCTTCGTGTAGCATTGACGACCTGCTGTCCTTTCTTGCCTTTCATCGAAATGGGTACACAGACACACACTGTGTGACCGATCGCAAGCTAGGTCCGCAGGAGGTCTACTGAGTTGACCTTTGTCAACTTAATAATCCTAAGTGCGCAAAATTAAGTGCGAAAAATAAGTTTGACTTGCGTTCAGTATGATGCTGAAACCGACACGCATAAACGAGGCGCACGCTTCAGCATCATACTCAACGCAAGTCAAACATATTCTGTACTTAATGGACATCAGTACAGTAAGTCACGTGTTCAAGCGATAGCTTATTAATATAAACACAGTGCTGATAAGTACACAGAATGCAAATATGTGCTTGCTTTGTATGTGTGTACAGTCATCTCTCCCAATACTGCGGTCAAAACATATGGAAAAATATATTCATTTCTGAAGGTATTTTTGATCATGAAGGTATAAAATTTCGTAGTGTCTGAAAGACGGCTACTGATAGTCAGTTTGGAGATAGGCGCA
>JAADXK010000345.1:0-27679 GCA_023337805.1 Globisporangium barbulae
ATCTGGATGCAGCAATTGATCAGCGCCGCTTCGTGTCCAAGTTTACCGAGGAGTTCATCCGCACGCATGCGCCAGAGCAAAACGTCCGAGCAGTGATTATTCCTGACACTCTCGACCTCACTGGCGTTGCCGAAGGGCATGGCATCTCCGGGGAATGCGCTGCCAAAGAGGCGGTCAACACTGACACCACCAAGTCATCGAGCTGTCGACTTCCTCGTATCCAGATGCAGATTGAAGATTACGGTGGCTCTTTTGCGTTGCCGCACTACGGATTCGATCGTCCGTCAGCGGATTACTTCCAGTCGAACCTCATGATGCAGAACTTCGCTATTGCCGATCTCACAAACGAAGTGAATCACGTCATGCTGTACGATGAGCGCGGCCAAGGAAAGGGAGCGGACGCACTCTGCAGTCTCCGTTTGAGGCACCATCTCGCGATCGCAAAGCAAGACACGCCGCCAGAAATCCTACTCATGGTTTTGGATAACTGTGTTGGACAGAACAAGTCGCAATGCATGTTCCAGTTCTACGCCGCATTCTCGCTCCTGTTCTACAAGAAGATTGTGCTGATTTTCCTTCTTCCTGGGCATTCGCAAAATCAAGCTGATCGCGTCGTCGCGTACTGCCGCAACACTATGCGCAAACGGAACGTGTACGACCCATCAACCATTGCAGACATTTGAAACGACGTCAAGACTGCGAAGGCTGAGTTCCTGAGTCACACGGACGGACAGCGCCCGTTCTACATCGGCTGGGAGGCGCTGCTATCGAAGTACTTCATGAAGATGCCGCCGTAGTACACGCGCTCCTCCTTCTTCGAGATTGATGGCGGTCTCTGCTCGATGCGCCACCTCTGCTCTTCGCCCGACGAGGACGCGACCACTGTGCTGCTCATTCGCCCAGACAACGCGGACGACATTCGCCGCGCTCTAGTAAAAGACCTATGGGGAAGCGACTTGGTGTCGCTGAAAGAAGCATCAATCACCGCGCTGAAGCTCACGCGCGCACCCAACACCGAGATACCGCAAAAGAAACTTGAATCTTTCGCGAAGAAGTACTTCTCCATACCACTAGAGTACCTTTCGTACTACTCCGATGTGTCAGCAGAGCTCTGTGTGACAGACAATAATGAGTGTGGCTCAAACACGCGGTCGAAGAAAACCACGAGTGACAACCAAGTTGGCGACAGCAAGCAGAAACTCGCCACTGGCGTAGCACCACCAAGACGACCAGGACGCCCGAAAAAGCAGTCGAGGATACTCCACAACCAACCATCGATCCTCTCATTCTTCTCTAAAACCACCACGCAGATATGATCACCTTGGCAGCGTATAACACTTACAAATCGAATAATGCACAATGTAAACACCATGGCTTCATGTTTCATCTTCTGATCGCTATCCAACTTGGTGCAAAGGTAGATCTTGGCGAGACTGTCATTTTGCACCTACTTTCACTTAGTTTGTGAAATATTGACAAAGCTACTACAATCCGCGCACACTCAGGTTACAGTGGTAACCCGGGTTACCGCCATCGGGCACAAATGTACAATTCACAATGTAAGTACCAATGTGGAACATTGAGTTGAGCTACGAAACGACTGACAAATGAGCAGGCACAATATGGAGATGGAGCGACTGGGCAAGAGGAGTGCTGCACTTGGCATTTATATGGTTACTTCCTCTCTCTCTTAGGAGAAATACAGGGAGGAACAATGCATACATCTCGTCTCCTTTTCTGCGAGAGGCAATCATGGCTGCTGTTCGTTTTTCGAAGTCGCACGTGCTTGAAGTAAGGCGCGGCGGTTTGTAGATTCAGATGAAAGCTACGACACAGTCGTTGGTCAAGCAAAATGCACACAAAGAAATAGGATACGGTCCTGAAGAGTTATACCATCGGGCCAGCCTGTTATCCATTTTTTCAAAAGGAGAGTCGCTTCAAATAGCGAATCCGATATTGGAGCGACTCATTGTTTTGCAAAAGTGAACAGTAGGAAGATGCGATACAAAAAATGACATCGCCCACCCCCTTTGTAGAGGGGGTGCGTACTCTAATGAGATGCTACGGTAGCTGTTGCCGGTATTGCTGCTGGCATTGTTGAAAAATTAGGCGTTACAGTTGCAAGTTGCATGACATGACTGTACTTCGATTTTGACAGCCGAAATAGAGCTCTTCGATGCGTGTTGTCCACTTGAAGATCCGACACGACGTCAAGAAGGCGCGCTACCCACTCGTCCACTAGCAACAGCAGCAGCACAACGATGCCGAAGTTCTTTGAAAACGCCAAGACCTGAAAGTGGGATGAGTCCGCTGACGCCACGGCGGAGCGCCACTTGTTCGCCGAGTGGATACTCATGGTGGAAGACGGAAAGATTATCCGCGTAGGAACTGGGAAGGCACCAGCGGATGCATCTGCCGCAGCGACGCACACAGAATATTTGGGTGGCGCGCTTGTGCTTCCAAGACTCAACGACTCGCACATCCACGCCTATTACATGGGCGAGAGCGACGAGTTCCTCAAGCTCACGGGCTGCACATCATTTGACGACTTTGCTGACCGCCTACGCAAGTACGACGACGCATACCCGGATAAAGCCTGGGTCGTGGGCTTCGATGGGAGCAGGATCAACTCTCATCGTCGACTCGCTATCCGTCGCGCTACATCGACGCGGTGATCAAGGACCAACCGGTGCTGCTTCACCGCGCGTACTGACACATCGCAGCAGTGAACACAAAAGCTCTCGAGATCACTGGCGTCGACATCTCGCAGAAAGCGCATGCTGTGGAGTCGGGGACGATCAGCACGGATGTGAGCGGCGCGACGGGCATCCTGCGTAAATCGGTACGTGTAGCTATTGTGCCTCAAGTAGGAGCAGCTCTAATTGACCTTCGATACCCCGCAGCCGCTGGACGAGATGCAGTTGTTGTTCTTCAGCAAGGCGTTTGTGCGTCTGCACGATGGCTTCCGCCTCGAAGAAGGCTGCGTGCTGAACGTGCTGCGCCGCTTTCTGCCGACCGTCGTGCCGCACCTCTACTCGAACACGATCAAGCACATGCTCACACTCAACCTGCAGTTGTACAAGAATGTACACCCGGTCACGGGCCGCAACGACGCCATGAAGATCGCCGCGCCGCTGCTCACTTCAGCCACGCGTCTCTGCGTGTAGTGAGGCAAGGCAGTTTGTGTTTTCACTTCGCAAGTGGCAAGCTCTCTTCTTCATGAGTTCTCATCACGATTCCAGCTACACGCCATCCATTGCTGGCTGTTTCGCCCTCGCCGATCTCT
The DNA here is from genome assembly GCA_023337805.1 of Globisporangium barbulae. Classification (NCBI taxonomy): domain Eukaryota; phylum Oomycota; class Peronosporomycetes; order Pythiales; family Pythiaceae; genus Globisporangium; species Globisporangium barbulae. Next base: position 3,287 of record JAADXK010000345.1, read on the forward strand.
TGTTGCACTGGCTGCAGACCCGGCACACATCGTTGTCGGCTATCGCGCGCCGCCCAAGAAGCTGCTGCTTGTTCAATCGTGGTTCACGTTTCGCAATTTTGCTCCTGCCAAGCCAACACCACGTAACCTGCTCGGTGCTCCTGTTCGAGCCAACATGCGTCACTCTTGCTTCTTGCAGCCCACGTAGCTCGTCTCACTCGGCGCTCCTCTCAGCTCGTGTCACCCGCCTCGTTCGGCGCCTCTGTCAGCTCGTGTTGCTCGTGACGCTTAGATCCATATAGATACCCGCCCACCGCAACAGCACCATCGCTCTAGCAATAGGAGTGAACTCCCCAAGAGTCAAGTGCTATACGCAGCTGGTCAAAATAGAGCGCCAGCAGTCAAACCGCTTGCCACTTCATTCTCTTGTCTATATCGGTACGTGCGCTTCTCTATATTTGGTCATGCTGTATAAGAGTAATGATGTGTAACAATGCTTGCGCCAAATCTGATGGTGAGACATGAAATTGCTGCGTTTGGATTGTGACAGTAAATTTTTGCCCAAACACAAGCAAATTGTAACGACCTGGCACAGCGCAGTCGAAGGACCGAGCGAGATGAGCGCTGGTCTGGCGTAGAGCGAGGAAGCGTTAGATGACGAGGACCACGGTCGTGAGCGAAGAGAGGCGAAGAGGTGAGACGAGGAGCTTGAGTGAAAGGCGGTTGTTGATATTGAGGTAAAATGAGAAGTGAGTGTGTGAGTCTGTCTGTTTCTGTCTGCCTTCCTACTCGTTGTTTCTTGTCCAAGAGGGGCGCCCTGTGGGTAGGACATGGGCGTAGGACACAGACACGCGTATCTGTGTCGCAAGACACAGATCCTGCCGTGCCTTTACCCCACTGGATTCTTTCTGATTTCTTTTCTATCTAATATGAATCTTCAACTTGGCGCATGTGTCTTGCGTGCGTGTGGTTTACGCTACTTTTTTTCTTTTGCTATCCTAGAATGTATGTAAAAAGGGAGAGAGTATACATGATGATGGCCCGCGCTCCAAGAGTGAAAGTCCTGGAATCGTGCATCCTTACACAAATGATAAACATGGAGCTGTCAGCGGAATTGCCAGAGGAGGAGCGAGCGTTGCTGCCTGTGCTGACCGTTGTCTTAGTGATCAAAATTGGTAAGCCTTACATCGACGGCAGATCGAGGAAAGGCACGGCGCAACAACTGCAGCTTACAGTGGTAGATGGGTACGAAGTGTTTCGAGCAAAGGTGAAGAAGCAGATGGAAAAGTTTAGCGACGGCGTTTGGCCGCGACACAGCCCAATCATACTGAAGCCGACACAGCATGCTGTCCAGACGCATTACGAGGTGCTGCTAAGTGACGATCGTGCCATTTTTAAACAACTTGCGCGGCTGTGCGAGCGAGCAGCCAGGTGTAAAGCTGGGTACGTGTTTATGAATGAACTGATCCAATGATGAATGAAATTGGTTCATGTTGACAATCATTATGATGTGTGGAATGTTAGACAAGGAGCATTCCAAGCAAAGATGTTTGTGTATGTGCAGCGTGTTGGCGTGTCCAAGGGCATCCGCCGGGCGACCGAAAGCCATATTGCAATCGTGGCGGAACAATTAAAGGAGCGCTTAGCGGAGCAGCGCAGCCAGCCACCAATTGGCCCTGCAGCGAGATCCTACTGATCATCTATCACGCCCATCAGCTCATTGATACCACACTCGAGCTCTGCAACAACAACACGTTCAACCAGTTGCGGTTTATCGACGACCAGCAACGGCATGAGGATGAACAAACAAGAGAGCGACTTCATGAACTAACTTTTGTGTCTGTGCGCTGTAAGTTGAATGGCAGGGTCGTGTGTCTTTAGCTGGATTTGGCAGACTTGCGTATCGCCCTTGGACTACGACAGTACAGCCTCATCGCACGTTCCGGCAGCCAATACAAGCTACAGCTCCACAAGAAAACATAGAGGGTACTAACCACATGAATACGGAAGATAACGGGCATTTATTTTAGATTTTTCTAGTGACTTAGCTGCTTAATGAAAGAACATCTCCGGATTGAGCTCTTGGATTTCGTAACTGCAATGACGGTATAAATTTTGCCCAACATCATCGCATCCTTTTGCGCACTGTGTCAGCGCAACACTCAGCGTGCGTTTTGCATCTTGACGGAATGCCAATGGCGCGTTCTTCGTCATCCAACACTTGAGTAGTGAGAACTCCACTTCGACGGGGCTTAGCTGAGGAGGGTATGGTGGAAGGAAGAACAGTAGACTTCCTGTCGAATGCACCATATCTTATGTCTCACGATACATGTGGGTCTTTGCGTTGTCCAGAACTACAATAGTTCTACAACAACAACTATTATACATTCATGGCGATTTTCGGCCTCTATATAGAAAGACAGTTGCTGCACTTACCGAGGTAGCGGCCATAGATTTAGATAGGGAGCGATCTTGGTACGGAATACGTCGTGGAAAAAGAGACAGTCGAAGTTCCCTGGAGTAGAGTCCCAAGCGAAGAAGCCTTTCACGTCGAATGCTGTGATAACAAAGATCCTTTCTCCACGCGAGAAGGAAGCGAGACGATAGCTGGCGTGTTCCTATGCGACCATGCATACTTTCTAAGCGCATCTACCATCTTTTGATGTTTCATCTAGAAACACTAGCTGAGCCGGACCATTGTAGAATGGTTTGATTTTCTTATAAAACACCTCTACTTCTGCTTGTGCGCTCTCTCGTGCTCGCTTAGTACAAACTTTACGGCTGATGTTGAGATCAAAGCGCAGGAGTTTGCAGATTGTGGGCGTCGACATATTGAGCAGTCCTTTAAATTTCATTTTCACAGCGTCTTGTAGCTTTTTGAGATAAAAACATGGATGATCTTTCACATAGTCAGCTACAAATGTAACTGCCTCCTTTGTCCACCGAGCTGTTGGTTTTGTCGTCGTCTTCGGTAAGACATTTCCTTGCTTTTGAAGAGCTCATGCCACCTCTCGATCGCACGAACCGACACCCCAAGAACAGAAGTCATTTCTACAACATACATATATACCAGTACAATAGCTCGCCATCTTAAGTCCATCGAGATCGTCATGATGACGGTGTGAGCGCTTTGCGCACCAAATTCTTTAATGGCGGATCGCCACCCGCCAAGCCAAAATTTCCTTTTGTATTCTCGATGATTGGCTGCGCCGATGCTGTCATAAAAGTGAGGGATGGGTAATAATCATTAATCCATTTTAAAAAAGCTCATTAAACTGCTAAAACAAGAAAGGGAGCGATAAATGAAAATAAAGCCAAAAGGTGAAATGCACAATTGTTCGCTTCTCTAAGGATGATCTGGTTTCGCTTTGAGGTCAGTCGTACTTATTCGAGTAGCTACGAATTCGAAAGCCTGAGACAGCCGCCATCATTATAGGTAGACGCGGAGCAGGACGGCGGCTGAATGACCAGGAGCGCATGGAGATCCTGGACATCATGGCCACGGAGGCCAAGGTGAAGAACGTGGACCTCGCCAAGCGCTACGATGTCTCGGAAGGCGCGATCCGTAAGCTCAAATAGATCAAGGACACCATCCGCGACCGCTACGTGTTCGGCAACGAGCAGAACCGCGACAAGCGCAAGAGCGGCGGCTTCCGACGGCCTTGGCGTCAGTGCTGCTGCGGGTGTCGTGCGAGCGCCAGGCCAAGAAGTCGCCGAGGTCGCTATGGTCCCGTTCCCACAGGCAGCCGACGACATCCGCGCACTCGGCGTCACTGAAGACGTCGTTGCTGCATTAGCTGTCGCTGGTCAGCTGGTGCAGACACTGCAGGTCGAGAAAGCAAGCGCGACTGGTGAAGTGGATCTGAATTGCCTGGAAGCCATCATTGAGGAGCAGAGCGTTGCGAAACAAGAAGACCCAAGCAAAGCGGCCTCGGCCCAAGCTCAAGCTCCTGTGTCAGCCGAATCAGCAGCCACGCATGCCGCGAAAGCCAAAGCTGCTGCTCAGCCGCCCAAGTCGCTGGAGGCTGTGGACGAGATCTTCAGCCTCGGTCTGTAAGCGATGCTCTGATAAATTCAGTGCGAGCATTAAGGCGACCCTTGCTTTACCAGATCGCTTGTGATCTGATGACATCAGCACCAGTCACTCTACCAATTTCGTGTTCTCTTTCATGTATAAATTTAAAAAAATGACGGAGGTCTTCCTCTGACGAACCAACCATCTTCATCAACTCTTTGTCAGCATCAATTATAAGCAGAACGAATGCAGCTTCAAATGAGGACTGATTCGTCTTTTCGCCGGCAACTACACGAAGCCGAGCGCCTGGTCCAGCTTTCCTATCGCAAAACGATTGCATTGCGGCATTCACCTTCAAATGCGACTTTGGCGATTGCAAGGGACGAAGAATGCCGCGCTCGCCCACCAACACGTGCACGCTCGCGGGAATGGACTAAGCTTCCTAATGTTTCGTCGAACTGACTGACCGCCGGCTTGCGCCGAGACTCTCACGTGAGCGACGGTGGTAACTCTCAGGAGGGGATTGAAGTGAGCGGCGTAATAGCGAGCAGCAACTTGGTCCGTGGTATACACGTTCTGTGCCGCTTTCCTCTTGTTAACATACTTGAAGTACTAACCCAAATGTCTATTGCTTGACTTTCTCTTTCACTCCAAGATCAGCAAGTGCTGCAAGCTCCTCACCTTCAGTTCGCTCAGTACTACTGCTATTTGGTCTCACCCTGGTGGATCGAGCAAAGCTGCAGCCTCTCACTCGGCATCACTGACTGACGAAACCAAGCCTCGCCCTTCTCACAGCCAGAACAGCAGTTATCAGCGCGGCCGCTCGCTCGCGTTCTCGTCCTGCGCGATCTCGTGCAGCTTGTCGACCACGAATGCCAGCCGCATGCGCTCGGACGGCTCGCGCTTTGCCATCGCTCGGATCAGCTCCCGCTGCTTCTCAGTGGCCGCGGCTGGCATGTCCGGAACGTGGCCCTTCTTCAGCTGGAAGCGCACTTGGGCCGCGATCATCGGGTGGCCCCACGGGATCGCGCCACTCGCGGCCTCGACGATGCACATCGCAAACGAGTACACGTCGGATTCTCGCGACGGCCGGCAGCCAGTCAAGTACTCGGGCGATCGCCAGTTCACCGCACCCATCTTCTTGACCTCGACCTGGGCTTCGGCCTCGCCCAGTAAGCCGCTGAGCCCAAAGTCGATCAGCTTGGCGGACCCGTCCATGCCAACCATGATGTTGTCGCACTTGAGGTCGTTGTGGACCACATTTTGCGCGTGCAGATACTGGAGCCCGAGCGCTGCTTCGTAGAGCTTTTGCCACTTCACACGCTCGTTCCCGGTCTTCTTGAGAAACTGCAGCAGCTCACCCTGCGACGCGAGCTCGCACACAAAGTAGCGCTTGTCGACATGGCACGCGCCATACATCTTCAGCACATGCGGGTGGTTCAGCCGATGCCACACACGCACTTCATGGAGCAAGAGGTCCGTGGAGATCGTGTCGAAGTCCTCCTCGTAGCCCATGAACTTGATCACGACCGGTGTGCCCAGCCAAGAACCTTTGTAGACCGTGCCGAACGACCCCTTGCCGATCCTGTCAGACTTGTTGAACACCAAGTCACACAGCGACAGGTGCCAAGGCGGGATTTCCGATGACAAGGTGAAATCTGCGGCTGTCCAGAGCCTGTCCGATGGAGAGTCGAAATGACGAAGCGTGACTGCGGTCGCTTTCTTGTCTGGCTTTGCAAGCTCCTTTGCATCCATGTCACCGGCCATTTCTTCGATGCTGGACGACTGGGTATTCTCTGACCTCCAAACACGAATCGAGTGGCCTTCGGGCACCTGCAGCATGTCTAGCATCCGGTCTAGATCCGAATAGACGAGGCGGTGAGTCTCTGCGACTTGGCGACTTCGTGCCAACTGGTACACCGACTTCTTCGAGCGAGCAGTTCGCAGATACCGCTGCAATCGGGAGAGGGCAGCACAGAAAGCGACGACTTCGATGTCATCGGGGCTTCTATTTTGCTTTCGCAGCAAGTCGAAGATGAACGCGAGCGCTGGGCAAATCTTGATTACCATCCAGTGGCCATCGTCTTGAAGCTCTTTGCATCGGAATGAGATCTCTTCAAGCGCGGTCGCTATATTCATGTCATCTAGCTTTGCGAAGATATGCTCATCGAGACTGAGAGGCTGCTGTTCACATGAAACAGGACACCATGAGAAAGAGTTGATATTATTTCGGAGAGATAGACTAGACATGCTGAAATTTTGCAACTTACCTCGTCAGCGTCGGGAGTTAATGATGCCCAAACAATACCGCTTGCACGTCGCTGCTCGCTGTCCAAGATGAACTGCTGCAAGCGATTCACAACGTAGTTGATCTTCACGCGGTCACTTGGATTCGCGGTGCACATCTTCGTTATCAAGTCCCACTGAGGATCATCGATCGATTCAGGACGCGCTGGCAGCTTTCCGGCATTTAGACTCAGGTAGATGTCATCAGCAGACATGTCTTTCCACGGCAGCTCGCGCGTCACCGCTTCCCAGATGCACATGCCAAATGCGTAAATATCCGACGCGGAGGTCACGCTGAACGTGCCTCCGAATTCGGGGGCTACCCAGTTCGCAGCGCTTCGCTCCGTTGTACTAAACACGTCAATATTATCTCGCACACTGCATAATTTCACCACCGCGTTGGCGCCGACGATGATGTTGTCCCCTCGAAGATCTCCATGGACAGCGTCCTGGTTGTGAAGATATTGTAGTCCAAGCGCTGCGCTCAGCAGACACTGCCACATCGAGCCGCTATTCGCGTTGCTCTTCAGAAATTCGTGCAGCTGCACCCCATCGTGCACCAGCTCATAGACAAAGAACATTGGGGTTCCTATGTCGCATGCACCATACAACTTGGCGACGTTCGGATGGCTCAGCTGGTGCCACTGCGTGGCAGCTCGCTTGAAATTGTGAGTCACATGAGGATGTGTCTCGACCACGACGCCAGTTTTCCGCCACTTGCCTTCGTAGTAGTCAATGTAGCGCATGGATTTCACAAAGTTCCAGCTGTAGAACTCCACGTCATCACGAGAGATGAACCAGTCTGGAGTACCAGGGGCATCAATGCCGCAGACACGAAGGAAACGGTTCAGGATACGCTTGACACCACCTTGTCTTGTGTCACCCCCTTCAGCTCTTAGCTCGTAGTCAAGTAGTGCAGCAGCCGTCAATTTTTCTGCGTCGGTGTCACATGCGTTGGCAAGTGCTGCGTCCGTGCTCAGTTGTTCCTCGAGACTGCGCTCCAGTGATACCCTTTCTTCGACTTCTCGGTCTTGCCATGGGGCCTCACTCTCGAATGAGCCCAGAGTTGAAGCGAAATAGTCGAGCTCTTCATGAAAGTCTTGAATTCGTTTGGTCATCGCTCGACTCGCAATGAATCGGAAGAGAGGATGTCCAACACGCTTTTCGATCTCAAGTAGCAGCTTACAAAACCGAAAGAGGATACTGGCGAACGACACCATGATGTCTTCTCGGGGCTGCTGAATCTCGCAGTGCTGAAGGTGATTGCAGATCTCTTCTAAGCGCTCGGTGACGTGGCTGCACACGGCTTTAAACTCGAATGTAGCGCCGCACATGCCATTCATGGTCTCCAACGTACCGGGAACCAGAGGAACTTCACCTTCTGACCAATTCGCATCGAAATGAAGCGAGCCGCCGCCATGTGAGATCAAAAGTTGCACACCCACGAAGAAATCCCAGCGAGCAGCTGAGATCAGTGGAGTTTCTCCGTCCCAGTCACTTCTCACATTCACTTGGGCTCCAGCTTCAACGAGGACTCGAAATATCTGCATGTGACCGGCGCGACCACAAACCGTGAGCGGACTCTCGCTTTTTTTACGTTGCTCTATCGCAGGCTCTGCACCGACCCAGGCTCCATTGTTGAACAGCGTTTGCACAACGTCCAAGCGTCCGCATTCTGCAGCGTAGAACAGAGCCGTTGTTCCATATTTCGTCGCGCAGTTCACCGGTACACCCTTCGCGATCAGCGCCTGCACCGATTTCTCATCGCCCATTGTAGCAGCGGTGAACAGATCCAAAATGTCGCTTGAGTAGCCCTTCCGATCAAACGCGTCAAGTCGAAACAGCTCACGAACCACATTTCGATGGGGAGCGGAGGCTGCGTACGAAATAGGTATCTTCCCATCGCGATCTTTCTCGTCGGCGATTGCACCTTGCTTGAGCAGCAGATGGATTGCATAGACACTGCCTTGTTGCGCTGCATGCGATAAGGCAGTTCTTCCGGTGCAGTCTTTCGCATTCACGTCGGCACCGTTCTCGACCAATGCTTCGATCACGTTGATGGAGTCAGCCTCAGCCGCGTGCGACACCGCAGATCTTCCAGACCGATCCTTGTGATCCACCGCCGCACCATTCTTGATTAGCTCTTGAGCAACCTCAGCGTGGCCATACTTAGCAGCCAACAGCAGCGCGGTTTGGCCAACATTGTCGGTGGTATCCACGGCAATACCAATTCTGATCAGCTCTTGGACGACATCAAGATTTCCCTGACATGCTGCCAATGACAGCGCTGTGCGCCCTTTCTTGTCCTTGTGAGTCACGTCGGCGCCATGCTTTATCAGATCTTGGAGAATGGAGAGGTCACCACGGCTAGCTGCATACAAAAGGGGAGTCCTTCTATCGGTGCAAGTGGTGTCTACGACAGCTCCGGCCGTGATCAGTTCGTGCACCACCAGGTCTCGACCATTCAACGTTGCACTTGATATGGCTGATATTCCAGCACTGCTTCTGGTTTCAAGGTCGGCGCCACTCCTGATCAGTACCTGAACCACAGCTAGACGACCATACGTAGCAGCAGAAGACAGCGCGGTCTTCCCATAGTAGCTGCTCTTGGCTTGCACGTCTGCACCACTTTTGATCAGAGTTTCAACCACTGCGGCGTGGCCTTCCTTAGCCGCACGTAAGAGTGGAAATTCTCCAAACGAGTCTTCAGCTTCGACATCGGTGCCAGCTCGAACAAGCTCTTCGACCACTGCCCCGTGGCCTCTTTCAGCAGCATATGACAATGGGGTTCGTCGGTTCTGGTCCTCCAATTCCACGTCGACGCCGAGACCAATCAGCATCTGAACAATCGGTAGACAGCCGCCCTCTGCGGCGTGCGATAGCACCGTTCTTTGCTCATTGTCTTCTGCTTCAACGTCGGCGCCGAGTTGCACGAGTTCTTGACAATACTGGACGTTGTCCAGCTCAGCAGCATACGACAGCGCAGTTCTTCCGTGCTTGTCCGTGGTGTCAACATCCGCGCCGCTGGCAATAAGCTCCTGGATTGCTTCTAGGCGACCGAGTGCCGCGGCGTATATAATCGGATTTCCTTCGCCACTGTCCTTGGCCCCATTGCACATCAGCTCGTGAACTACAGCTACGTGGCTATTTTCAGCAGCATGCGATAGCGCGGTTCCTCCTGTGGTATCCTTCGCGTCCACATCAGCGCCGTGTCGGAGCAACTCTCGCACGATTTCCACGTGTCCGGCACGTGCGGCATACATCAGAGCGTTTCGGCCGAACTCGTTGTCCTTCACGTTAACGTCAGTGTCGTGACGAAGCAGCTCTTGAAGAACTTCAACGCGTCCAAATTCACTGGCGTACGACAACGCCGCTCGTCCAGCCGTATCCTTGAGCTCAACAGTGGCACCATGTCGGAGAAGTTCTTGAGCCAGCGCTACGTATCCCCGCTCTGCTGCAATCGACATCGCTGTTCGGCCATCATAGACCACGTCAAGCATGGATCTGTCGCTCTGAAGCAGCAGCTTGACGCTTGCCACGTTTCCTGTCTTCGCCGCATCGACGAGCTTGTGTGTCTGGATCGCTTGGCGTCTCTCGAGCAGGAACTCATCGTCAGCAACGTACTCTTGCTCTCGCTGGTGTCTGTCGGTCGCGCTGCGTTCGATCTCTGTTGGCAACGCATCACTATTGACCGGGTCTTCATGTTGTTGCAGACCGAGATGAAGTACTGCGTCACGACACCATTCGAGCGCAGCACCAGCAGCGTCAGTCGTTGTCGCTGGGAGGTGGCATGAGCGACCGCGCTGGTCGTCATCCATCCTAGCATCTACACGCACGTAGGGCGCCGGAAAGCCGAGAGCGGTGGCGAAGGCGGCAGCTCGTACCTCAGTGCGGCTTCATTGCGGGCTTGACTTTCAAGAGCATGTGGGGTTGATTGCTTTTTCGACCGTCCCTCCCGTTCAACCCATCGCACATATCGAATTTTATCCAATCACACGTATTAATTGGATACTTTTCAGCCAATCAAAGGATTGAAAAATGAACCCAAGAGCTTTGGTCAAGCTTTCTCTTCCAGTAGAACGAGAAGAATTCTTCGAACGACAAAGTCTGTTTTCTTCAGATGATACAACGTTAGTGGTCTCGTGCGCAAGCGACGGTAGTCCTCTGCTTCTCGCTAGGAGCCACCTATGCTGAGTGAGGCTTGCTATTTCGAGGTCTACTATCTTCTTCAGCCACGAGTTTTCGTCTTTGGTGACCTGTCGCACTCTAGTGCATCTGCTGGGCGTCGATCTGGTGAATCGAGAGGCACTCGCGGAAGACCAAGCGCTGCAGCTCCTCCTTCGGCATCTCGACGCCCAGGTCCAGCGACTCGCGCTCGAAATCAAAGTTGAACGGCTCGGAGCAAATCGGTTCGTCCGCCTAATCAATAATAATCAAACAAGAAACACAATGATCAGCTCTCGCCATAAAAGAAGCCATCATCCGACGACAACATAAACCCTACAGGGTTGTGCAGCTGGGCCAAGTACGGGTGCGCGAGCGCCTGCACGACCGTGATCCGCTCCTCCGGATTGAACTTGAGCATTTTGGTCAGCAAGTCGATCGCGAGCGGGTTCGCATCCGGAAAGAACTCTGTAAGCGGCCGCTTTGGGTAGTACCCGTGCTGCAGGATCGCCTTCTTTGCAGCTTCATGAGGGACAAAGCTCATCTCTTCCTCCGTGGGAGATCCAAGCACGCGAATGATCATGTGCAGCTGGTCCGATGGGTCCCTGCCCGTGAAGAACGGCCGGCGGCGCAGCATCTCGGCAAAAATGCAACCGATCGCCCACATGTCCACAGCATCGTTGTAGTTCTGGCAGTCAGCGAGCAGCTCTGGCGCGCGATACCACCGCGTGACGACGTACTCTGTCAGGTCCTCGTTGTGCGCCATCTCGACGCCGCGCGCGAGTCCAAAGTCGCAGATCGAGAGGTCGCAGTTCGAATTCACAAGCAGGTTCGACGGCTTGAGGTCGCGATGGAGCACGTTGCCCGAGTGGATGAACTTCATGCCGCGCAAGATCTGGTAGAGGAAATACTGGAAGTGCGCGTCCGAGAGCGGCTGCGACGAGCTAATGATGCGCTCCAAATCGCTCTCCATGAGGTCCGTCACGATGTAAATGTCTTGAAAGTCCATCACGTTCGGCGGGATCAGTATGACGTCCAGGATCTGTGCCCATAGGCGATCGCACTCGTTTCAGTATCCATCAGGCAAATAGAGAAATGAAACACACAAGCGCAATACACGTACGTTGATGATGTTCTCGTGCACGCCCAGGTGGCGAAGCAGCTTCATCTCGCGCAGGATGCGTTTCGCGTCCGTCAGATCGTCAAACACGTCCGTGATCTTCTTGATCGCGACTTTTCGGCCGTGAAGCTTTGAAAAAACACACAAGCGGAAAGTGAGAGTGAATTTGTTAGAAGTACAGATGACACTCCTTCATCCCATGCATTAGCGTGACTGTACCGTGTCTTCAGCGGAGCACACGATCCCATACGAACCGCCACCAACCGGCCGCAGGTTCACGTAATGCGACCGCACTTCGAAGACATCGCGCGAGATCGTGACGCAATGGTAGTCCGGTCCGTACCGGGAGTGCTCGATCGACATGGCTGCTGTCTTCAGTACACGCTTCCAATGACACGCACTCAGTCAGGGCAACAGACTATAAGATGCCTTACGACTCTTTGAGCGAGTCTGATTGCCTTTGCGCTGCTAGAGTTGCTGGATTGCTTGTGGTGATTATGATAAATGGACGGGGTTGATGATGGAGCTCTTCGCGATTGATGAACAGAGTAGCAGACGCCATGACACGTTAGCGACATGAACACGTGGACATGCCCATGCACACATACAGAGCAGCACAGAGGACGCACACGCGTACCAGTTCCTATGGCGGCGGCGAGCGGCTCGTGCGTGTGTGGGGAGGAGGCAGCGGGTGCGCTGAACGATCGTGCGACCTTTTCTTCCGCGGTTTGTATGTTATCAGCTTCAACGACTCTCTCTAAAGATACAAGCTACCGTGGTAGACAAAACAGTAAGAAATGGCTTCTCTGGATGTTGCGAACAGTAGTATGAGAAGGAGATATGAATGGGTAAAATCCTGCTGTATTTTGTATAATTTGATCCAATTGAAAGCAGTATAGCGTCAATAGAGATCCCTGATTGGATGAAATGCATAGTACAGATATTTACTTGAGTAATGGACTCAGGCACTACCCCGGCTCACAACCCCCAAGCGACGACGATAGCGATGCAGCACTCATACATCGTCGTCTCTTCTTCGCTGACGCCCCGCTTGCTCTAATGCACCCAACCCAAACTCTTTATCGCGACCTCACCACTGCCGATTGTTGGGGTTCTGCTGCATCGGATTCCGCTGCTGCTGCTGAGGGTTGCCGCCCATGCCTCCCCACTGGAGCCCCTGAAAGCTGTTCGCCTGCTGCTGTTGCTGTTGCTGCTGTTGGTGTGGTCCCTGGTTCATGCCCATGTGCATCTGGCTGATGCCCATACCAACGCCTGGTCGTGGGGCGCCACCGCCCATCGGGTTGAAACCTTGGTTCCCACCGAAAGCGCCCGGGTTGTTGCCCGGAGGTCCACGAGGCGCGTTCATTGGCGCTGACATCGGTCGCATCGGCGCACCACCACCACCACCTCCTCCGCCCATGAACAGGTTGAACGGGTCTTGAGGCGCTGGGTTTGCCTACGAGGTGTAAAGAAAATATTCAAAGGATGTCAAACATCTATAGAGTAAAGGACGGGTGTTGACCATGACCTGGCATACCTGAGAGGGCGGCGTTGGTGGTGCGGAGGTGCTCGGTCCCGACGATGTCGGCGTCGCTGGTACAGGGTCAGAAAGCTGCATCAACATGTCAGAGCGCATATTCGCTACCATAGACCTCAGTCAACGTAGATTTAGCCGTCCTTACCAATCCGACGAGGTCGTCGTTGAACACCTTTGGCGCTGGAGCAGGCTCTTCTCGTTTCGCTAATGCAATTAGGCAACCAAAGCAACACAAGGCGCAGGGTTTCAGCACACAAGTTACCACACACATTCAAACAAAACAAACCATAGTGGTACCTGGTGCTGATTCGGGAGAAGTCTGGATGAGGTCGGGCGCTTTCGCTGGAGGTGCCTTCTTCGCCTCCACGCGCTCAGCGGGTCGCGTCGTGCTCTCACGCTGGACGCGTGCAATTTTGCTGATCACGAGGCCATTGAAGTCAGGCACAGTGTCGGAGTCATTCACCAAGTCCAGCCAGACTACAAATGATACAGCAACATGGCATGACGATCAGTGATCAACGTAATAATGACGAAATAGTTCGTGAAGCCTGTGGTTCGTGAGCCAAACGCACCGTAAGTGCCTTCAAAGGGCGTCTTAAAGCGGAAGTGGAACTGCCCAGGCAGCGGAAAGATCTATACGCAACAAAAAACAATCATAGACATCAGTAGCTGTCTACTACACACTGTGACATCACTATACCGAGACAGCATCATCGCACGCGCGCACCTTCTTCACATGCTGGAGCTTGAGCTGCTCGACGCGCGGCAGCGGCACGACGTTTAAGTGGTCGGACGAGTCACCGTCCTCTGGGATGAAGTAGTTGAGCATGCCCTCCATTGTGGTACTGTATCAGCGAGCGTCTAGCAATTGTGTGTCAACTGGGGAAGGGGAGGGTGCAGATCTGTCTGCTGTCGCTTCAAGCGTCCTGCAAGCAAACACGAGGAAGAGCCGTCGGTCCGTCGCACAGCCTGACCAATCTATACAAAGAGGAACACGTGCGTGTACACAGAGAGTATACATATATATGAGAGCAGCAGCCAATGACTACGTACGTATTTGTTTAGGTGTTGCTGTAGAGAGAGCGAGAGAGACGTGGAGACGCTTGGAGCTCTTCGTCTCGTTCTTCCCCTTTTGGTTTGGGTCGCGACGGAAAATCGTGCAGGAAACCCCATCCCTCATCTAGTGTGACAGATCACTACTACACATAAATTTGTATAATATGCCACATTAAAGAAGGACTTCCTGATCTTTTTCTGGACCAATCCCACAAGCTGTCCATTAAACTAGGACTTAGCGTGGCGTTGCGCATTTTAGAGCACCCATTCTAAAGTGCAACTCGCCACCAACAGCTACAGTACGAGTATGAGCGAGAACGAGAGCACGCAGAAGGCGCAGAAGAGCACGCGCGTGGTCGTGAACCAGCAGCAGGCAGACGGGCAGCTAGTGCCGCACGCTGCTAGTGGTGACGTACATAATCACGACGGTGAAGAGCACGAGGAGACGCCCGCGGTCGTTAACAAGCTCACCGAGTGCGTCGAGTTCGACCGCGATGCCGAGGTGCGCTCTGCGTACCATTGCGTGACGCTCACTGCGCTATTCAAATACACATTAGGACGCTATGCGCTAATTATACTGTTGGTGTCATTATGTGTGCGTATGCTCTGTGGTTGTTGACAGGACGTCTACTATGTGGGGACATCGGGCCTCAAGGCGACCGAGATCGACGGGCTCGACGATATGCCCAAGCTCGAGGTAGAGTGAACGTAGCTACGTACCTATTGATCTACTGCTTGCTTGGTACACACAAAGGTTGAGTAATGTGCGCATACTTATGTATCTGTTCGTTCTTGTTGTGCATGCGTGATAGCGCTTGCACATTCGCTCGAATCTGCTCAAGTCGATGGAGGGCATCGCGTCGCTCGTGCAGCTGCAGCACCTGGAGCTGTACGACAACCAGATCCAAAAGATCTCGTCGCTCGACGCGCTCGTGAACCTGCGCGTGCTCGACTTGTCGTTCAATGAGATCCGCGTGATCCCAGACCTGAGCCACCTGACGAAGCTCGAGGAGCTCTACGTCGCGAACAACAAGCTCAAGCGCATCTCGGGCATCTCCAGTCTGCGCACGCTCAAGAAGCTCGATCTGGGCGCGAATCGCCTGCGCGAGATCCAGGGACTCGATGGGCTTGAGCAACTCGAGCAGCTCTGGCTCGGCAAGAACAAGATCGAGAAGATCCAGGGCCTCGAAGCGCTCACGAAGCTCCGCATCATCAGTGTGCAGGTATGCGCTTGGTTGAGATGTTTTACTTGCAATGAAAACGCAAGTACTAACTTCATGACGTCTACTGTTTCCTGTGAAACTGAATGTGTAGAGCAACCGCTTGGTGAAGATGGAAGGCTTGGAGCACACCGTGGCGCTGGAAGAGCTGTACCTGAGTCACAATGGCATCGAGCAGCTCGAGAACTTTGCGCACCTTGTACGAATCCAAGTCCTGACACGGAGTCAATATGGCTGTGATTTTATATACGTGTATGGCTAACGTTATCATTGTAAATGCTTTCGATAGAAAAAACTGACGACGGTGGACATTGGAGCGAACCGCATCGCGTCGATCCCAGCCGAAATCCAGGAGCTAGGGGAGATCGAGGACCTGTGGCTCAACGACAACAAGATCGAGAACTTCAGCGACGTCGATAAGCTTCTCCCGCTCAGCGGCACGCTGCGAACGCTGTACCTGGAGCGCAACCCGCTCGCGAAGGACTTTGAGTACCGCATGAAGCTCGAGGCGCTGCTGCCGGGGCTCGACCAGATCGACGCCGTGCCGATTACCAAAGCCAGACGACTTCGGTAATGTCGGTGCTTGTTGGATACTGGCATCTCTACCAGAAGCTTCGTATTGGTCCTCTGCTTCACGATTTTTGTGGCTGGTAAACTAACACTCGATAAAGAATACAGCCATCCCAAGCAGCTCAAGTCTCGCTGCTGCTCTCCGTCGTTGTTTCCTTGCGCCCATCGTGTGGATCTCCATTCTCGACGTAGATCTTTGCAGGCGGCGGGCGAAGACTACAGCTGATGGCGATACACACGACGCACATGTGGTTCACGAAAACGAGCCACGAGCCGCAGTGCAGACAACGCTGGCCATGAACGCATCCCTTGTAGATCGGTATGCTCATGACCGCGAGGATGCCAGCGGCACAGAGCACAGTCGGCGTGATCCAGCTCGTGGGGCGCTCTTGCGGCGTGGGGATCGACCGAACGTGAATCACTTCACTGAAGTTTGCCGGCGGCAACACGCTTTCGCTGATCGTGACCGAGCAGTTGACGACACTTCGCCAGTAGGACGCGCCGAACTTCGTCGTGCGCTCGATGATGAAGAGCGTGAGCGCGTACCCACTCAGGTACATCGATTCCTTGCGCGTGGGCATGGGGCACTCGATGACCGTCTCGTCCGTGAGTGTATTGCGCCTTGCAAAGCGGAACACGCGGCGGTCTATGCTCACACTCAGTCGCTGCAGGTCGTTCAGTGGGCACGAGAGGTTCCACGTCTCGTCGGCGCCGCGCATCGGCACGGGCTTGGTGCAGCACTGCAGGCAGAATTGCTGCCGTGACTTGACCGGGTCCGTGAACTGGGTCGCGAACGCGTAGTCCTTCTTGAAATATGGAGGTGTGGTGGCGTTTAGGTCCTGGCAGTTGTTGAGCGTGAAGCCCGCGTAGCACTGGTCGAGGAGCCACTCGATGGACGACTTCTTGTCGAGCGACTGGATCGCGCCGTATATGCCGTACGTTTGCTGCGCATTAACGATCCATACTACGAAGGTGAGTCAACGCGATCGAGCATACTAGATTAGTGGCCCCGAATGAACGCTCACCTTGTTGTTGGTTGCTGCGGCATACACTAGATTATGTGACGCTTGGTACAGGAGGTGAAGCACAAGCACGGCAAGCAGTCTGCACAGCGAGCGCCATCGCCAATGGGGAAGACTCATGGTGGCCGACAGCTGCTTGTCAACGAGAAAGCACGAGACGGACAACCTGAAACGAGAGTCGAGGGAGTTTCGAGTTTGCTGTCATTTCCAGGTAAAAATACGCTTTGGGCGGCGAAAATGGTGACGGTCGAGAACCAAAGTCACCTGAGCCCACTAACAAACTCTGGTGGGGATATGCGTCAGCGATTTCAAGATTTCATCTCTGCTTGTCTATTGCTGCTTGCAGCTGCTGCTGCCAGTCTCACTCACCAGTCTGCCGCGTCACGAGGGCTCGGTACCGTCCATTCGGCGTCTTCATGAGCGCGCCGTGGACGCCTGCTCGACGATCTTCCCTTCGTGCGCGACCGCGATGATGTCGGCATTGCGGATCGTCGTGCGCTTCTTGAGCGTGAGCAGCCGGTTGAGCGACTCCTGCACGACGCACTCGCTCTCGTTGTTCAATGCGCTCGTGGCTTTGTCCAGTAGCAGCACCTCCGGGCCCCGCAGGATCGCTCGCGCAATTGCAATGCGCTGCTTCTGACCACCGGACAGCTGCAGTCCGCACTCGCCAACGTGGGTCTGGAGCCCATCGGGAAACGCTGAAATGAACGTGAACGCGTTGACTTGCTTAACTGCATTGATGACTTCTTGTTCCGTCGCGCCTGGCTTCCCGTGAGCAATATTCGCGGCGATCGTGTCGGCAAACAAGGTAGGTTCTTGGGCCACGAGTCCGATCTGGTCTCGCAGCCAGCCGACGTGGAGTTCCTTGAGATCGCAGCCACTGAGAACCACTTTGCCCGAGTCCGGGCCGTAATAGCGCTCGATCACCGAGACGATCGTGCTCTTTCCACTGCCACTGGGGCCAGCGAATGCAATCTGCTGTCCAGAAGCGATCCGCAGCGGGTAGTTGTCGCACACAACCACGTCGGGGCGAGACGGGTACCGGAAGCTCACGCTTTGCAACTCGATCTCACCGCGGACGCTTTCCAATTTGAGGCCCTTGTCACTGCTCGGGTTGATCTTCGACTCGCGATCAATCACTTGGAAGACGTCGAACGCTGCTGCTCTCGCTGACACCACGCCTGGAGACTCGGACCTGCTTGGCCCAGCCCCATCGCGCCCATGATGATGTACGAGAACACGGTCATCACACGACCGCCATCGTAGCAACCTGTTCCAGTATAGGACTCGTCGTCGATCTGATCTACTGCAACGAGGACGGTGCCGTAGAACATCCCGAACGAGTATGTGCAGAGCATGAAGCCAAACATAACTCCGGTACCCAAGCCGACCGTCAAGCCTTTCTGGATGCCAGCTTTTTCAGCGAACCGCAAAAAGTGGTCGTACCTTGCGCTCATCTGGTGGAGCAAATTGAACGAGTGCACGATATGAATGCTGCTCAGCGCTTCTTCAGCGACAGCGCCAGCGCTGCCGTATGCATTGATACTGTGTTTGATGGCGCTGGTAAGCGAGCGCACCATGAAGAGGCCTACGCCGGCGAGGAACGGCGTGAACGCGACGAGTGCCAGTGCAAGCTTCCAGCCTTTTATCAGCCTGATGAGGATGCTGCTGGCCGCCATGGCGGAAAAGTTAATGCCTTCGCCCATCTTGCGCTCCATGCCGTTCTGGATCGTGAGCATGCGGTCGGCCACTTTCGTTGCGAGCGTCATCGGGTCATTCACATCGAACCAGCCGATTTCTTGGCTCAGGATGGCGTGCACGTACTCTTCTCGGACCCTCTTCGCCTGTCGTGACGCTGTGATGCTCCAGCACCCAACCTGCGCCAGTCTAGTGAAGAACACAGTCACACCAAGCGGATTGCGACCTTGGTGATCCCTGTGAGCATGGCATCTGGATCGGGAGCTGCTGCTCCAGCACCATCGGCAGCACTGAGCACTTGATTGAACGAGTTGAGGATGTTGCCGAAGATCACGATCTGCAACGGCTGTGACGTCCCCGATGCAATCGCCGCGAGCGTCCCCACCACCATCAGCAGTTTATCAGTTGCGTCGGCATACTGGAAGAGCCTGGTGACTGGCGCGAGCTGTCCCTTGACATCGGAGCCGCTCGCTGCCTCTCCTGAAGCGTCTCGCATGAGCTAAACCTCTCGAAGTCGAGGCGCTGAACAGCTTTACAGCTAAGTCTATTCGCTTAGACAGCTCTCGAATAGTACTCTTGAGGGTTCCTGGGTCTGTGCTCGTGACAACACTGTCCACTGAGCTGCAAAATAGGTGTCGGAGTCTGCTGACAGGCAGATGGAGAATGGAGGACGTTCAGCCAACTTCTTGGCGGTCGTTTCAGCTGCTTCGAGACGAATCTTCCTTCACACAAGCATCATCAGCAGGAAACGAAAACGGCTGCAGACCAGCATACCTCTCGTGCGCGCTGGTCTCTGGAATGCTGCAGGCTGCTGGGATGCCGAAACATAGAGCGCAGTCCTAAACCTTGATGTTGTTTTCTTGTTGAGCTCTATTATATTTGCTGTTCTTTTTTACCTTCCAGTACCCCATCTTGTGTGTCGCAGTGTCGTCGCTCTCGATTTTCTTTCTCTTGTTTTCGTTTGCAGACAGATGGGAGTGCTTTGACATATTCACACGTTCGCGCCGCATAAATCAACCACGTTCATACTCGTCAGCTCTTTCCACTACTGCTCATAGTGACGCGACGGCTCGACTTCCCCTCTCGCTTCTCTCTCTCTTCGTCCTTCTTGGCCCAAGCAATAAAAAGATCACTCACTCACAAACCAAACAATAACAACGTCGGAGTTGGTCATCCGATCCGAGTAGACGAGTCGACTGGTGGCGCTGCAGCCGCTGGTGTCGGTGGAGCAACTGCTGGTGGCACGTACGCTGGCGCTCCTCCGTTCACGTGATTGTTGTCGCTTGGGAGACCTGGGTTCGCCTGGATTGTGACACCATTTGTTGGGGCGCCCGCTGACACATCCTGCCGTCTTGTGTCAAAGCTGGTATTCCGAAGGAGACTTGGGGCATCCGGGAATCCTGACATCTCAGTGTAAGCTGGAATTCGATCATAGAGACCGTCGATCCCTTCGACGCCATTGGCGCCCATCACCATTCCACCGTTGTATCCGAGGTGCAGATTTTCGTCAATGTTGACTTGGCCGAGATCCACCTCCAGAGGCGACTCTTCTCCTGTTCTGTCGTTGTTCGCGATCGCAGCGCGTTGCTTGCTCAGCTCTTCCATGTGTTGCCGGAAACGCTCAATCTCACGCTGGTGTCGCTCTTCGACTTCTCTCATTGCTGCGACCAAGTTCGAATCTCTCTCGTCAAAGGCTGATCGAGCGATTTTCAGGCGGTCCTCCATTCCAAGGACCTTGCGCACGAAGTTTGGATCGGACACGGATCCCACGGAAACGCCGCGCTCCCACTCGGCTTGTTTTGGGAAGAGGTCTTCTGTGTTCAGAGCAATCTCGCTCGACGCGTGCACCAGCGGTGCTGTAGGAGTCCGGTGGACTTCGTTCGAGGCGTAGCTTGCCGTGCTGCCCACGCTCGTTGCATTTCCATCTGGATAAAATCCTGGCAAGCCTTCACGAAGACTTGACGCGAGTGGATCGACGGCAGCTACTTCTTTTGGCATCATACCAGTCGCGTTCGAGGCAGCAGGAGTCACTTGAGCGGGGACCCCCACAACAGCCTGCGACAGACTCATAGAGGTGCTTGCCGGACCGTCGAGCGATACTGCTGGGTTGGTCGACGACGACTCAACTTGCGCCGAATCGCCGAGCGAATACGCTGGCCCGTTCAGACTTCTGTCGAGACCCGTCGGTGCAGGAGACAGCAGATGTGCTGGAACTTGTTGCAGCTGCATCGATGGCATCCCTGGTACTGAGACAAAACTCATCTTCGACACGTGCGGAAGTGGCTTTGAAGAAATCGAGTGAGGCTCTGGAGCTTCTTCCCAAACATCTTCTGTCACGTCAGGCAAGTTGTTGATCTTGCCCTCAGTCACGAGAAACGAGATGGAGTCTGCAATCTCTTCGAGGTCCGGTTCAAGGATGCCAACGTCCAACGCGAGCTCGCATGCCACGTCATGCGTACTGTCAGAGAACAAGTTGAACGGGAACTTGATCTCTTTCGACTTGCCATCGATCGTCAGCCGGAGGTACAGCACGATGCTGTGCTCGTTCTCTGGGTCCTTCTCGGCTCGGATTTCATGTCGTCTGCCGCGCTTCCGAGGAGCCGAATTGGCGTTGCTGGTGTTACTTGATGCTGACAGTGGCCGACTGTTTGGTTGTTCAAGATGCACTGGAGGGATCGGAGGGTCGCCTTGAACTTGAAAGCTCGGGCGTCGCAGATGACTGTAATCCACTACAGGCTCCGAAGTCACTCGCTGAATGACCGGTTGTGGTACGGGCGTTGGCTGCGCAGCAGGCGCTGATGCAGCTCCTTCACGATCAGCAGCACCATCTTGAGCAGGGGCTTCTTCATGCTGCTTGACGTCGTCACCAACAGAAGCAGAAGGACTGTGTCCTGCCTCATCCTCCGAGTAATCTTCTGCCTTTTCAAGCTCCAGGCGATGTCCGCGGCCGCCCATGACGTTCATGCGATTATTCTGGATCTTGGTCTCACTTCCTGGCATCGTGGCAAGAAACTGGTTCACATTGTGATCCACATCCTTCTTTCCGGAAAGAGGGCCGTCGACTTCGGGGGCGTTGGCTGGTGCTGCAGCTGGAGCCGGAGTAGCAGCGACAGGTGGAGCCACTGGAGGCAACGGTGCTGCTGCAGCCTGTTGCTGAGGTTGCTGTCGCACAACTTGTTCTGCTGGTGGATGAGTCGGAGGCAAGTCGACCATGCGATGCTTTCCGGCTGACTTTTCTTCTGCTGGAGTGTCATTTCTTGATTTCGAAGATCCCAAAGGATTGACGTTGCGCATTCCCGCAACAGCAATGGTAGTCGACGACGCACTTGAGAGCTCTTCAGGTTCAAGCGAAAGCGAAGGAAACATCTTCCGACGATCTGTCATGTTTGCTTGGTCGCTGCCTTTTGAGCAGCTTTCCATGTTCAATTCTTCGGCAAATGACTCCTCACTCACGTGCGCCAGGCGCTTCTGTTCTTGCTTCATTTCGCGCTCCAGCTCGTCTTCTTCTAGGCATCGCACCATCTCTCCATCGTCATCTTGGGCTTTCAAAAACGGGTGGTCGAGCAGGTATTCCGCCGAGACATCGATCAGCCCGTTGCCGCGAGACAGGCAGAGCTCGATGAAATCCTTTGCTGCTTGACTGACGATTCTCTGCAGCCCTCTCGGACGAATGCCAGCAGTCACCTTCTTGTAGATCTGCGCGGGGTTGATGCATTCCGAGTATGGAACTTCCTTCGTCACCATTTCGAGCACGCACATACCAAACGCGTAGATGTCCACCTTCTCGTCGTAGCTTTCGTCGTACAGTTCTGGTGCCATGAACTCCGGCGTGCCGAGCACACTCTGCGCGCGCGACTTCTTGTGCACCGCCAGCTGCGTGGACAATCCAAGGTCTCCGATGCGCAAATCCCCTGTGTTCCCGTTGATGAAGATGTTGTCACATTTCAGGTCGCGATGAATCACCGGCGGGTTCTGGCTGTGCAAGTAGTGCAGCCCTTCCAGAATCTGGATGCACCACCGCTTGATGATCTTCCACTTCACAAACTGCACGCGCTTGATGTACGACTTGAGCGTGCCCGACGTCATGATCTCGGTGATGAACACCACCTGGTTCTTCTCTTTCGAGAACCACGAGCCGTAAAAATTGATGATGTTTTTGTGCTCCAGCTTCTGAAGCAACTGCACTTCCTGGATGATTCGCGTCTTCTCTGCGCTCGGGAGCACGCCAATGTCAATCGCATTCCACGCCACGTCGATGCCCTGGTCCGTGTCGTACGCCTTGTAGACCGTCTTGTATGCGCCAGTTCCCAGCTTGATGTCGAATCGAATGTATCGTCCGCGAGGCGAGTGCTCAACCGGCCGGTCTCCTTCATCACGCTTGTACACTCCGCTCTCATCCATCGCGCTGCTATCTGCTATTGATTCACCTGCTTCTCGCTGTTGTCTCTTTCGGCCGCCGCTGCTGCCGTTGTCTGCTCGTGCTGCTCAATTGAACCAGTCGATCGCTAGTCTGCTGGTTCTTCTTCTTCTTTCTCTCTGTTTTTTGTCTGTTGTGCGCTGTCAGGCAATGGGCATCGATGTCTTGACACGTCCTCTCTCGTTTCTGCAAGCACGCGCGCCGCCAACGGAATCGCCGAGTAGCCAACCAGCAAGCAGCGAGTTTGCGCAACCGATTCCGCAGCAAATCACCACGTTCTTCCGCAACCGCGAGCGACGAGACCGATCGGTGTGCACACACTCACGCGCAAACCAAGCGACTCGCACGCGCGACGAAGCAGAAACTCGACGCTGAAGAAAGACACGAGCAAACCGCGTTCTCTCGCTCACACACGCAGAGAGATAAGTCGCCTTTGCGCTGAATACCGCAATGCACGAACGACTGGGAACGTGGAGCGTCTGCGCGAAGGGGGGAACGTCTCAAAGCCGAAGTGGGGGCCAAGTGCACGGAGAGCGTGACGCGCGCTGGCTGCTTCAGCGCTGCTTCTTCTTCCGCTCCGCCGCTCGCTCGCTGTTTTTGGGGGAAGCCGGCTGGCAAGCGGTGGCTTCCCTACAAAACCTTTCACAGTCTATAATTTACGCCTCGTCAGACATCTACTAAAAATCAAAAATAGAAGTTCATTTTTAATATACGAAAGCTAGCAGAAAAGAACAATACACTACAAATGACTTATCAAACGGTTGTGAAAATTGATGCGGAAAAACTGCGTAGTGCATCGTATTGTGGAATGTGCGCGTCGAGTTGTGGAATTATCACAGAAGGGAAAGGGTTTAAAACTCACATTTCAAAAAAAGGGGAGATTTCAAAAAGCGACTCAAAACGACATTTCTTAAAAATAGTGATTCAAACTCTTTTATAGTCAACAATACACATGGCTATTGACACGATCTGAAATTTTGAGCGATTCAGAATGGTCACAACTGACATCAACCCGGCGTCACTGTGTCAAGAATTTGGTCCAAATCTGGAACCTCTGAAGATTTTGTAATAAAAAATAGTTGAAAAATTATTGTCCTGGCCACATGAAATGATCTGTTGCGTTTGCGTCCGTGTAACTTTGTGGCAACTTCATCAAATTTTGCAAGCTTTTTTTTGTTTGAAAGCTCTGAATCTTTCCAATTAAGTGCAGCAAAGAAAGCGTTTTGATAATGAAAACTCACATAGATACACTTGAATGAAAAGCAAAGGTAATCTAAAACGCCAAAAACTTCGCGGCTATGTAACGACC
>JAADXK010000346.1:0-27670 GCA_023337805.1 Globisporangium barbulae
ATCGAACTTGTCCTCAACGCACGACGGCATGCACGTGTCTTCGTTCACCACTGATTGAGCGTACACTTCGAGCACATCGTCGTCGAGTGCTTGGTCATCAAAACCATCGTCGTCGTCGCTTGTGGCGGTAGAGCCCCTAGATCCATGATCCTCTTCATCGCCCTCGCTCAGCGACGGGTCGCTGAGCTCCCCTTCACTCTCCCCCACGCTCAGGTTGCCACCGCTGTCGTCCTGGCTGGCGCTCGTGCCGTCGTCGTCCTGTTTGGCGCTCACGCCGTCGTTGTCTTGGCCGGCACTCGCGCCGTGGCCGTCCTGCGGAGCGCTCACGCCTCGACGACTGCGGAGAACTTTGCCATGGTGAGGGCCGTTGCCTGCGGTTGAAGCCTCCTCGTCATCGTCTTTTTCTTCTTGGCTCCACTCACTGTCGCTCTCGTTCTCACTCGCCATCGGTTTCGATCGTTTTGGATTTTGGACAAAAACTAAAACGCTGTTTTCTCGAAACTTCGTTTAAGTACGAAAAATCCTGTCCCAACTAAAACGGCTCGTATCTCAAATGACCATTTCGAAGTTAGCATCATTTTGTTTACCGCGGACTCAAATGTATGTTTCAAGTGCTCTAAATAAAGGGCGTTGTCATTGACATGTGACCGCCTTTGACATGCACTTTAGGGTATCTCGAGGCAGACAAAAGTGGGTGTTCATCATTTACAAAAAGGAAATCTATGCAGAGTACGAAATGACTCTTGGGTGAATATGACGCGAAAGCAAATTGGTTCACGCACGACGACGTGGCGTCTTTCGCTTAGAGCTCCTCGAGTTCCCAGGCCGAGATCTGGTTCGCCTCCGTCTCGCTCAGGATCTGCGGGTTCTCCTCCTCCACTTCGCCGACCGTGAGGTCGTCCAGGAGCTCGTGGATCGCGATCGTCGGGCGCTTGGCATCTTCGTCCTCGTCGTCATCCATCGCGTCTTCATCGTCATCATCCTGCTCGTCGACGCCGTTACCGTTGCGCTTGCCACTAGCAGCGACGGCGTCCTCGTCCTTGTATAGGTTGATCATCGAGCGCATCTCCTTGTCCTCCTCGAGGTCGTCCAGGAACTGCTCGTAGTCCATCTCCTCCTTGCTCAAATCCGTCTTGCGCGATGACACGACCTCGACGCCTTCCATCTTCTTGAGCTTCCAGTTGCGCGCGCGCTTCTGCACGCGGCGTGGGAACTGCTTCTTGACAAGGATCACGTCCGGGAGCGTCAGGCCGGCTTGCACGAGCGGCTCCAGGTCGTTGTCGTTGAAGACCGCGGTCGTAAGGTCGTAGCCCAGGGCCGTGTCGCCCACGTGGAAGAGGTTGGCCAGGTGGCAGACCGTCGTGTAGCGCGTGTCGTTGACACCAAAATCAGCATTGCGCACGACCTCCATCTCAGCGAGACGCGTCTTGCGGCTCACACGGATGGGCTTGCCACCGCCGCTCGGCACGGCCATAGGCGTCGAGTCCAGGATTGTGTACTCGCTCATGGCCTTGATCGACCGGATAGCCTTGAACGGGTAGCGCCAGTACTTTTCGTTGTCGATCTCCGCCGTTTGCGTCGTGAACGGGTCCACCACGTGGATCGACGACGACACGCTCTGCACGAGCACGAGGCACGAGATGTTGCCGATCATGCGCGCGAGCTTGAGCGGCAGCACGACGAGGTCGTCCTTGCACACGGGCGCCACGTCCACCATGTAAGAGAACTTGTAGTTGTGCGTGTTGCTGTGGTTGTCGGCCGAGATGAGCTTCTTGGAGTACTTGAGCTTGATCGGCACGCATTCCTGCAGAAAGTCCACGAAGCGCAGCGCGTGGTTGCGCTCAACGAAGAAGAAGTCAACGCCGTCCGGGTGCGACTCGATGTTGGACGCCTTCTCGTGCGCGCGGTGCTTGAGGATGAGCTGCTCGAGGAAGAAGAACGTGCGCTTGTGGTCCACGCGCTGACGCACTTGCACGACCGCGCGCCACGACTGGTTCGCGAACACGCGCTGGCAGTCGTCGCACTGCTGGTTGCGCACGATGAACGTCACGATGAACGACTGCTGCAGGATCATCTTGCTCAGCACCTCCTTCTGCACCGTGAGCTTGAGCTTAAGACGACGCGAGTGCGGCTCAGTCCAGACCCAGTTCGCGTCGATGAGCTTCACCTTGTTCAGGTTGTTGATCTTCTTGAGACAGATCGCGAGCAGCTCGCGGGACTCGAGCTCCGCGACGGCCCATGGCGGGCGCGACCACTTGAGACAGCCGCGGCACTGGTGGATGATCACTTCCTTCGGGATGCCCTCCGTGATGTCCACCTGGCCCTTCAGACAGCTCACACACATGTTGGCCGCGTTCGCCTTGATCGGCGTCGCGCACATGCAACATAGGCTGGCGGTTCACAAACACACACAAGCGGTAGACAACGAGCACAGTCAGTATGGATGCGAAGCTGTTCATCAAGAGCGAGCGCGCAATGCATTCGCGCAAGTCGGCATGCTCGTCCGCTGTAAGCTGTGGCACAGCGGAGCTCTTCGCTGGCGCACGTCAATGGCGCAACACGAGCATCTGCAGCATGGACGCAAAGCGCATGAGCAGCACAGGCTTCTTACATTGTAGGCAGCGTGGACTCCATCATGCTCGCCATGGCGACTCGGAACGTTCTCTCTCTGGTGGAGACAGAAGAAAGCGAGGATGGCTTGATGCACAAGAGCGAGCGGCGTTTGTTTGGGCAGCACCAGCCAGCCAAAAATTCTTGTCACGAAGAACACTGTTCTGGCTCTCATAACTAATGTATCTCTCAGTCGCATCGATATCGCTTTTGTGAAGGGCTTTGACAGATTTTGCTGCGATACTTGTACATTTTCCAAGATCAAAGTAGTTCGTTTCTTAGTCACTCTATACAGGGTTGTGCTAGCAGAGGAAAACGCCTCAACCAATCATATTGCACCTCGTTTTCGAGGTGTTTTGCTGGTTTTCCTGTCGCTCGCTTTTGTTGCTTGTGCGCAAATCCAACAAGTCGACCGGGAAACGAGAGCAGAATGGACGGAGGAGCGACCCCAGCGGCCGGCGCACCAAGCCGCGAGAGCGCGGGCGTGATCAAGGACCCGGAGATCAAGTACATCTGCGGCGACTGCGGCATCGTCAACTATTTATCCGCGCGCGACCCGATCCGCTGCCGCGCCTGCGGCTACCGCATCATGTACAAGGCGCGCACTAAGCGTCTCATCCAGTTCGAAGCCCGGTAAACAAGAGCAAGCAAAGAAAACAAGCAAGGAGCGGCACAGGCGAACAAGCAAGCGGCTGTTTGCTTGCACATACGACAAATAAAGGATACGTCGCGTCACACGAAGAACGAGCGGGGTAATGCAAGCAGGAAGACGCACACAGGCTGGTGGACGACTCGTCGACCTCCAGGTGGTTGGAGAGTAGGGGCTGATGCTGCAACTGGTATTGAGAGGTGACCGACAGGGCAATGGTGCCTGTTTGCCTACGCTCGTCTCGCTCGCGTGGGACGGTCGATGATGATACAGTAAAATGCACAATATATATGCGCTCTCGTCGCGGTGGACGCAACGCCTTGCTCGTTCGCTTTGTTTGCTTTGTGCCCTGCTCGTGTTACACACATCACAGCGCACACTCACTTGTGCTTGCATCCTGGTTCACATGACAAGAGCACAACGAAAACAGCACAAGTTGTAAAGAAGATGCAAATACATACATAAATCTGGTTCATTCACTCTAAAATGCCGCCACTTGCTTGCTTGCTTGTTGTGTTGTGAGCACAAGCGTGCTCCACTCCTCTACCTATTATCCATCCCTTGCTTGCTTGTGTTGCTTGCTCTACAAGCTGCCGCCCGTGAGCGAGATCTGCGCAAGGCGCGCCGAGCCCTTCCAGGCCCGCAGCGCGCGCTGGTGCACCTGCACGGCGTCAGCGTAGCGCGCGTGCTCGGTGAAGAAGCCGATGTAGGCGATCCAGGCGTCCTCGTGGCTCGCACCGAAGAGGTCCACGAGCTTTTCAAACAGCAAGCGTACGTGCGCCACGTCCACGTCGCTCCCCACAGCCGCCGTCTCCACGCGCACGCAGAGGAGCAGGAACGCGTATGTGGCCTCAGTTGGGAGCAATTGGCCCTCGAGGAACTTCTTGTAGAGCGCGCGCACCTTTTGCGTCGACAGACACATGACCGCCCAGGTCACAAACTGCTGGCGCAGCGCGCTCCAGTGGCTCGAGTTGAGCTGCTGGACCGCCAGCGCTTTCTAACAAGTCGAGCATAGCAAGATCATAGAGAGATTACAAGTCAGTATGGCATGGCTGCTAATGACAAACAATACGAATGAAGGATGTGGACTGTACCTGGAAGGTGGCCTCGATCTTGCTTGACGAACTAGCGTCGCCGCTGCCGCCGATGAGAATGTGCAACAGACGTGTCGAGAGCGCGAACTTGCCCTCGTAGTCGCTCTCCTCGAGCTTGAAGCTCACGGCGTCTTCCAGGATCGCAATGCACTCAGCAACGCTTGCGTTCTTGTTGTTGCTAGAGTGAGCCTTGCTGTTGTTGTCCGCAGACGTGCGACGGCGCTTGGTCGCGGGCTTGAGCGGCGACGGCACGCTGCTGCTGCTACTCTCGTCCACGTGCAGCACCAGTTGCGCATAGAGCAGCCAGAGCTGCGCGGCGCGCGCGAGCTGCGGCTTTTGCAGCAGACCCTTGACGGCGTCCAGCGCCGCGCTCGTGCCTTCGGTGCGCTGCACAAAGTCGACGTACTTGACACCATTCGCGCTCGAGGCCTTGGCCAGCTCCTTGAGCTTCTTGGCCGCGTACTCGACGAGGAACTCGCTCTTGGAGGCCCCAGTCGCGAGGCGACTCACGAGCCACTCGGCAAACTTCTCCTGCATCAGCACGCTCTTGAGGCTCGCGACGCTCGCTTCGAAGCTCTGCACGGTACGCTGCTCGGCAATGCGCTCGTCGGTCTCGACGGCAAAGGGGCGCAGTGCCTGAGCCACGTGCACGAGTTCGCTGTCGGCAAAGTCGCGCAGACAGGCGTCCAGGATGAACTGCGAGAGGTCTGCGGCAAACTTGTGGCCGAACAAGTCGCTGATCTCGATGAACTTGAGGCGGAAGGCCACGCCGCCGTCCGTGATGCTCGCGATCGCGTTGTTGTAAATAATGCGCGGGATCGCGCCCTGGAGGATCACGGAGCGCGCCTTCTGCTTGTCAGTCGGCTCCTCTGGGAAGGCGCCGCCAGTGGCGTCCTTGGCGAGCTGCTTCTCCTCTGGAAGCTCGTCGATGAGCACCGTCGCGCTCGTGTCGAGCAGGTCGCTCTCCTTCTCGTCGAGCTTGAGGATCTCGCGACGCACACTGTTCGTTAAACATGACAAGCAAGAGATAAAGATTATGTTAGAAACCAGTCACAAAGCAGTCATGCATAATGAGTGCAATAAACTGCGTGTACGTACGTGAGCTTCTGGATGTAGAGCAGCTCGAGGCGGAAGTACTCATGCCAGAGGCGCTGGCAGCCCTTGTTGATGCGGATCGCGCGCTGCATGAGCACGCGCGCCGATTCGATGTTGAGGTTCGTGGAGAACTCGTAGGACGCGGCCTCGATCCAGATCTCCGGGCTGCGTGGGTGCGACTGCAGCGCACGTGAGAAGACGTGCGAGAGCACACGGCCGCTGCCCTCAGTCTTGCAAAAGGCAATGTACTGGAGCCACAGGTCGATGCTGCCGCGGTGCTTGTAGATCACGCGGTCGAAGATCGAGTGCACGCGCTTGATTCCCGCCATGTCGCTCAGCGACATCTTCTCGATTCCGCTGCGCGCCTTGCGCTTCTGGCGCAGCGCGTCCAGGTTGAGCTCGTACTCGATGTAGCGCAGCGCGTCGATCTTGCGCAGCGGGATGCGCTTCATCGAGTACTCAAAGTCGCGCCGGCGCTCGACGATCTGGTGGATCTCGTCCCGCGAGAAGAGCTTCTTCTCCTGGAGGTCCTCCAGTTCCGGGATCATCTTCTCCATCAGCACCTGCACCGTGTCCGCCATGGCTGCTCGCTAGTTGTGTACTACGGGAACTGAGCTGCGTGTGGGTCGTGAAGAGAGAGTTAGAGAGAGCTCTAGGGCGCGAGACGGCGTCGCTTTGCGGCTTCTTGGTAATGAGCTCTGCGCCAATAGAATGTGCTGTTGTTTTGGCGCGGGGTGGTTGGCTAGCGTCGTACTTAGTCGCAGCGTCCACAGTACCCGTTGCTGTTGGCTTCATCTACCTTTTTAGTATATCAATATCCTTTTTAAAGTAGATACAATAAGACATTATAATTAATTCGGATAAAATTAATCCGCTTTTAAACTGATGTATGCATTACGTAAGGTGGACGTGCTCCGAACTGCCATTTCCATCGCGCGAGCTTTTTGACCCGCATCACCAGAAGCTCAAAGGCAACCAGACGAGCGGACAGCATGTTCCCGGAAGACCGCTTCAACCCGCTGCTGCCCAACACGGAGAAGCTCCACGAGGACCTCTGGGAGGCCGCGGAACTCGAGTTCACGCCCCGCACGTCCGCGGAGCTCGGCTCGAAGCTTGTGCTCCACCAGTTCCTCCCGGCCTGGGACGTGCAGGCGTACATCCGTGTCGCGCAGCTCAAGTTGCACGTGCACAACTCCAAGTACCCGTCCTACGAGGCCACCGGTGCGTCTTACTGTTGTTGATGATGACGAGAGCTATATATGTTGTGTAGCGTCTGTATCGGCTTCTTACCTGACATGCTGTTGTTGTTGTGTGTAGGCGAGCTGCCGCAGCTCAACGACGGCAACTTCCTCGTGCCCAAGGAAGAGATTATCATGCATCTGCAGACTGTACGTGCGCGTGTGCGTGTGATTCCGATGCTGTTCTGGTCGTACCGCAGCGTCTGAACTCTGTTATCTATGTGTTTGTGTGCTTGATTGATGTGTTCTGTGGCAGTTCCACAAAGACATCGACGCGTTCTTGACGGACGAGCAGCGCAGCGAGTCGTTCGCGTACCGCTCGATGATCTCGGAGAAGCTGCACCGCGTGATGGTGAGTGGCACCATCTCATCACTTCGCTTAATTTGCACACCGCTGGCTTGTATTCTGACCGTTTGCTTTGTTTCCTGCTGTTGACTCTGTGCCCTGACAGTTGTACTGCCGCTGGGTCGATCCTGTGACGTACCGCGAGGTGACGCGTCCGCAGACGAAGAAGTACATCCCGTTCCCGCTGAACCAGTTCCTGCCGAAGAAGATCCACATGGACACGATGGCGTCGCTCAAGGAGTTCGGCATCACCACGAAGGAGCAGGCGTACGTGATCGCGCGCGACTGCTACACGGCGCTCAACGCCAAACTCGAGAGTTCGGGGACCGCGTTTTTCTTCGGCGACAAGCCCAGCGCGCTGGACGTGGCAGTCTTTGGCCACATTGTTGACGCGCTCGGCAACGTGCAGCTCGGCTCGACGGTGTATCAGCACGCGCCGCTGCTCGTCCCACTCGCGGAGAAGATCCGAGACACGTACTTTAACCCTGGTGAACGTCCCGGAAGCCTCAGCGCCGAGCACTTGGCGTACACGGAGAACCAGGTGAACTACTTCAGCACGCTCGACGGGAGCTTCATGAGCAAGGTCGAGCCTGCCATGCACGTCGCATTCCTGGAGCCGTACCGTAGCTTGAACTGGGGGCGTCGCGAGCTCACGCAGGACATCGTGAAGAAGCACGCGGAACAAGCCGAGGCGAAGAAGCAGCAAGCGGCCCATGAAGCTGGCGCCGAGGGCTTCGAGAAGGGCACACGGAACGTGATCATCGGAGCCGTCGCGGCGATTTTGCTGTACGCGTTTGCTGCGCTGCCGCTCGAGTTTCGAGTCGTGGACACGGACGAGGATGACATCGACGGAGAGGACCTAGACGAGGACATTGCGTTTTACGAAGACGACGACGAATAGAGAGACAAAGAACGAAGACAAGAACTGAATGCGCAAAATATACTCCTACATACAAAAGGGTAGCTCGATAGCGTTTTCTTCTGAACACACCTGAGCTGAGTGCTTGTGAAGCGGCGGAAAGACTCTTCTTGGCAACTACAGCACCACGTGTCCTGTTTCTCTGCTTTTCTCTTGCTCTGCTTCTCAATAAATTACAAGATCGTCACTCGCATTGCCGTTCACACTCTGTCGCTGATACGCTCATGTCGATCAGACGCACTGTGAGCGGCTTGTGACCCCACACGTTTCATACATACACACCAAAAAGCAGATAGCCACATGGCGTTCTTCTTCTCCTTCTACCCCAGAGGAGTCTCGACGTCCAGCGATTCATCTGCACCACTCATTCATAAACACACACACAAATGTCAGATTTCAAATGCAAGCTCTTTGAAGCTAGCTTGTATAGCAACGTACCGGCGATGATGTCGTTGATGAGTTCTTCGTCCGTCGGATCGAGAGCCGAGAGCGTCACCTTTTCCAAAAATCCATCAAAGCGCTGCTGGTCGTCCAGCGTGGAGAGATCCTGCAAATCACACATTCACATGTGAGTACAAGATGCAGCTTTGCCACTCAACTCGCAAGCGGCTTTCACATCTGTACGTACGGTGTTCGCCATCATCATCGCTTCGACTGCGCTTTTCCACCCTTTTTGCATGATCGCTTGGCGTTTCTGGCGTTCCTTATTTGCTTCCAGCTCCTTTGTTAGCATCGCTTGGCCGGGCGAAGGCGCAGACGACAGCGTCAATCCGTGCTTCTCGCGCTCTTGAAGCATCAGCCGAACTCTTTGTTGATGAAATAGCTCATACGCTGATGCATGGCCCTCGGTCAGAATCATCTGAGAGCGTGGCGTCTGCGAGGAACCCCACTCTTCTCTCGGCGTGTTCAGCATCTTTGCAGCAGCAGAAGCCGATGACGGCGGCAGCCCGACGTTCATGTTGTTGCCAGCTGGCATCGATCCTGAAGCAGCCATTGGGTTGCTCCCAAAATTCCCGCCGTACATTCCTGCTTGCATCGCGTTGAAGTTCTGGGTGGACATCGGCATTCCAACTTGCGAATACACATTCCCCGAGAATCCCATTCCAGCGCTTGCAGCCTGGTACATCTGCCGCGGTGGACCAGCATAACCTTGTTGTTGGCTGTAGCCCTGTGGTGGAATCTATCGCACATAACAGCATCGGTTAGAGAACAACCACTAGGAAGCATTCACCAAATAATAACCAGCTCAGCCTTACATTGTTCATGCCATTTGGCATTCCTGGGTAATACTGCATCGATTGAGAAACGGCGTTCCCCTGCTGAACTGGCATCCCCATCTGTTGCAAGACACCATAGCTGTTTGGCATGCCATAGTTCTGAGGCATGTTGGGGTTGGGCTGCATGGAGTTGTAGCCGAGTTGAACTGGGTACGGGTTTTGCTGCTGCTGCTGGGAGATGGCGTTAGCGTTGTAGCCATTTGAAGCTGAGTACATCGCATGGTTCGCTGGGGAAATCGTTTGCGACGCCGCCGGGTTCGCGTACAAATTGTTCTGAGCCGCATTCGTGCCGCCATTCTGGAACCGCTGACTCATCTGGAAGTTGTGAATCGATGCTGCAACGAGGTCATCGTTCACGCCCTGGATGTTCATCGCTGCAGCAAGCTCAAGTGCGTCGATTTTCTCCACAGCGTCTTCAGTGTCAAACGACAAGTCTGCAGGCTGAAGGTCCGAAATGTCAGAGGTCAATGGAGCAGTGCTTGCAACATGCGTTTTCTCCATCTGCACGGGTTTTGTTGCAGCGTTGATTTTTTCTGTTTTGATCACGGGAGATGCTGCTCGCGTCTTCTGCCTCGAGGGCGTTGCCTTGGCCGCTTTAGCCTTCGATTTCTCAGGCGCCGCCGTCTCAGTTGGAACGGATATGCTTGATGCTGACGACGCATTCTGACTCTTCTCGTCTTTCATCGCCGCCCGTCGACCTCTCATCAGCGACTTCCATCGAATTTTCACCGCGTCTTCCGTTCTCCCCTGTATTGCAAACAAAATTCTTAATGTGTAAGAAAAAAGGTTTCATAAGGCTTTTGGCTAAGAGTGGGCACAACAGCGCCAACATACCTTGAGCTGTTGCGCAATAATCGACCATCGATTGCCCAGCTTCGACTGCATTTCGATGATGATTTTGTCCTCATCTTCCGTGTAAGATCTGCAATTAATCATCGACACAGAACCCAAGATCAGTTCGCTTGCACGATGAGAGCATGCATCAGACAGAAAACGCACCCTTTGTTGATGTTTGGATCCAGATGATTGCACCATCGCTCTCTACACTGCTTTGATCTGGAAACAGCAACAACAACAGACGTGGGTTAGCACATCCTCGCATTGTTTTTAGTTTATAGCGGGCGACGATGACCTACGTTCGTCCAGGAATGAGCGACGCGACTTGGCCCCAGTTCTTCTTCTCCTCCGTGACAAGCTCGCGTAACTTGTTGTCTTCTTCAGGCGTCCAATGACCCTATTGTACAGCACATCAAGAACAAATCAGTCACCATACTCACGCCCGTGTTTGCCTATTCTTCATCAACACGTGTCTGAACGTACCTTGATGAGCCCAGGTTTCAGCACTTTCGTCCACCGCTGCAAGCACTGCGTGTGGTTTCGTCCAGGCACCTGGTCTGCGATTGCTTTCCAGTTGCGCTCGCCGCTTCTCTCGACTGCCAAACGTAGCGACTCATCCTGTAGTGGAAGGGCAAGAGAAGAGAGCATTGTGAGTCGTCCATGAGCACACTACCAAATCAGGTCCAACTCTTAAGGTCCCGTATTGAAGTACCTCTGCCTTGGACCACCGACGCGGGTTCGATTTCTCCTTCGCGGGTGGTGCTTGCTTGACCGCATTGGAGATCAGGTGCGGACGCGGGACGCCCATGCCCGCACCAGTGCGGTCCTTCACCAGCAGCTTTGCCGGCTGCGTTTTCTGAGAACTGGATGCGTCGTCGTCATTGCCGTTGTAGTCCACATACACTCCACTGCCATCTTCTTTTTGCTTATGGCGTTGAGATGCTGGCGCGGGTAGCATCTTCTTCAAACTGTCTGTGCGGCCGCGCTTCTTCGGCGACTTGCTCTTGGGTGGTGCAGCCCTCGGAATCGACTCTAACTTGATAGCCGACGCCCCATCTTCGTCGTCGAACGCCATCTCGATGCCAGCCATGCCATACTCGTCTCCGTCTTCGCCATAGCCTTCCTCCCCGTACTCGTCCTCTTCATCTTCATCTTCGTCCTCCTCCTCGTCGTTTTCTTCGTCTTGGTCTTCGTCGTAGTCGTCCTCTTCATCACCTTCATCCGGCTCGTCCCCGTCATCTTCAAGACCCGCACGCGCACCCGGACTCCCGTCCACTGACGCTGTCGAGATCGTCGCCTGGTCCAGCGCCTTGCCCAACTCCGACACGTTCACCGCAGGCAGCGACGACGCGGCACCGCCGCCGCCATTCTGTTCCTTGTGCTCTGCCATCGCTCCTCTGGTGTGTTGATTATGAAAGCGCGTCTGATAAGATACACACCCACACTCGATCGAGATCGGAGAGAAGCACCCTCTCTCTCTTACACAACGGCACAACAACCTGCGCACGCCACCCTCTGCAGCCACACGCACCGCTTCTTCCGTTCTCCGCTGTCGCAGCTATCGCCTGGCCGCCTCAAGAGACTGAGCTGGGTGAATGAGTGAGCTGTTAACACAGTAGATAAGTCCACGTCACCACGCGAGGCGCATGCACCACAAACGCGCTCGTTCGTTTGGGTCGTTCGTTGTGCTCTCGATGGCGCGCGCAGGAATGAGCGAGCGACGAGAAAAAGGAGAATCCCAATGTGGCTTCCCAAAGTGGGTTACCAGATGAGGGGGAAAGGGGGGCAACCGCAAAATGGAAAGCTTCGATTTAGCTTCTAGCATAACGACACATCCTATAATTTATCCGCTTCGATGATAAAAATAGCTAGTGCTGAATTTTATACTAATAGTAATTTTTAGTGTAAAACCATGCTTTTAATACTATTTAGTAGTAGAAAGCGATTTGTGTGCGCGATATTAAGAGTAAATTTAGACAAATAACGCTAAAAGAAGTTTTTATGTCAAAAGGTACCCACCGATTGTTTCGGCTGATGATTTCTTGTGCTTTTCATTGCATCATATATTCCCACAAGTGCAATGAAATGTCAGCAAAACCAACAACTCGATTTCAAGCGAAACAAAATTACCTCATTTAGTTTGTAGTTTACCAACAGCCTGGACCTTTGTACCACCGCGACGTGGCAAATCCTCCCCCAAATTCAGCAACTCATTGAGCATCAATCCATTTTGCATCAAAACAGCTTTGTGAGTGTATCTCATTGGCCATTAAAAATCAGCAAATAGCCTAACCCTACTGGATTGGCCAATATTCGCTTTATCGGCAAGACGCGCTTTCCTTTTCGACATCCAAAAAGCCAATTGATGATGGCGCCAACGCAGGGCAACAGCGATGCGCAGCAACTGCGCGCGTTCATCAACGCCACGAAGCGCGAGGTCCGCGACGCGGAGCAACGATATGACATCAGCGCCGCTGTCAGTAAGCTGCAGGCGCTCGTGCGTCCGCTGCACTGCCCAGAAGAGTTCCCAGTCGGCTGGAAGGTAACAAGCAGGTGTGGTCACGCTCTCAATTAATCTCGCTTGTCGCTCAACTGTGTCTGTCGTATGCTGGCACTCTTTGTATTTGCCTAGGACCTGTACCTGGAGCAGTTCTACCGCGACGTCGCTGGCTTCGTGCTGGGTTTTGTCACGATCACCTTGGAGATCTGCTTCTCGTCGCAGCAGCGAAAGGATGCGATCGACGCGTTCTTTGACGTGAATCACGTGTCCGCGATGAAAGTGGTGGACGTGCTGACGACGACGCTCGCAAACATCTCGTTGACGAATAGTCAAACAACGACAGCAAAAGCGACGGATCACAGCGAGGAGGACGCGAAAGTCACGATCCAGCAGTGCGTTCGGCAGCTGGAGCTCGCGATCGACGCCGGTGCTCTCGATGCAATCATTGCAACCATGCTGGCGCTAGAGGTGCGTGCAAGCAGCTCTTGTTTCGAAAGTATCGCTATGTCATTTCTATGTGGAAGCTAACACTTACGCACATTGGACGCATTTGTTGCAAATCCCAGGACAAGTCGCTAAACGGACGGCATTTGGTCGCGTGTCAATCGCTTGTGACGAACCTGGGGTCTCTACCAGGTGAGAACGCGATGCCATCATGCGAATTGTTCTGTTACTGCTGTAGTTCTGATTCGTATCACTAACGAATGTATACGCAGACCTCGTATACAATCGTCGCCAGCGAGAGACACCATCCATGTTCAAGCCACGTCACTACTTCCCTCTTTTGGGCGAGAGCCTCTTTCGCGGCGTCATCCAGCAGTACGGCTCGATAGCAACTGCAAGCGGTGCCCTCCCGACGGTCTCATATGTGTTTCGCATGTTTTCCGAAAAGCTCATTCGCATCGGCCAGACCAGCCTGCTGCTCCAGAGCTGGCTCAGTGGCGCTGCGAGTGGATTGTACGACCAGCGAGTGGAAAAAGTGCACCGACTGCTGCTCGTGAGTCTTCCAGAGTCGTGTCACGAGGCGCTCTTGCTACAGCTGTCAAAGCAAGAAGGCGCTGACAAGCACACCCAGAAGAAGGCAGGATCTGCACCAAAGTACAGACTCGTGTCGCTGATCCCGCGTCAAGTGGCGCTGAGCAAGCAGTTCCAGTACGTCGTGACGCACAAGCTGCTGCTCAAGAAGCCGTTCGAGGATCTCTTCTTCCTGCGCGCGCTCATCGACGTGATTGCACGCGCTGGTGGACAAACAGGTGATGAGGCAATGACTTCTGCATCAACAGAGACGCCGCTCAGCATGATCTTTGACGTGGTAGTCACTCGGTGGAGCCAAAGCGCCTTCGTGGGAACTGCTGACTACGCGCTGAACGCCTCAATCTGCTTCTTCTTGCGCTATTCGATCAGGCTACTTGCACCAACGAGTGCATTTTCCCAGCGAGACTGGGTTCCGAAGCTCTGCAAAGGTGTGCAGGACCACATAAACCACTCGCTCGAGCGGACGCGGATCCTGGGCATGCGCGTGGGCGAGACGCTCTCGCTCGTGATTTCGCCCGAAAACCCACTGAACTTTGAGATCACAGGGAGTGAGGACCCGATGGAGATCTATGGGAACGTCGTGTTCGATGCGTCTGCTGCATGTGATTTGGTCGACGCTGTTGACAAAATGAGTCTGAGTGGAGATGACGAAGCACTGGGAGCATTGCACTATGGCAAAGCGTCGAGAAGAGCCAAGAAAACGAGGAAAGCTGCTAGCAAGCCTTTCGCACTGGACCCGGACGAGATTCTCGATAGCGATGACGGCAATGGCGAGAGCGAAGAGGAAGAAGAAGCAACAGCTGGGTCTGATGACGACGACTCGGACTCGGACATGAGTCTGGACGCATACGACATGGAGGACGACGAAGAGGATCTGACTGCCAAGCGACCGGTTTACCTGAAGGACCTCATCGCGGGTCTCCACGCAGAGGACGACCGAGAGAAGACGGAGGCGGCGCTGGTGGAAGCAGAAGTGCTCTTGCGAAAGCGACCACGCGACCTGCACGAGAATGCGGCTGCTGTAGTGACCGCTCTGCTGCGACTCGAGGACAAGTACAACACGCCAAACTTTTCAACGATGCGTGCGAATGCACTGGCTGCTGCGTGCACTGTCTCGCCACTGAAGACGATCCCGTACTTCCACAGCCAAGCTCTTGAGCGCGAGCAACTGCTGCAGTCTCGTATCGACGTGCTCCAGGCAATGGCCGCCGCGTCACAGGAACTCGCTGAGGTCGGTGACAATTTCAAACTGACGATGGGCTCACAGAAAAAGTCGCTGCTGGACGAAGACCTGGACGCTCAGACGACTCGGGAGCTCAAGACGCGCCGCTGGGGGTACCGCCGCGATCCATTGGCGCAGCCAAAGAAAAACAGGTTTGCAGAGTACGCGCTCCGGTTCTTCTCACCGCTGCTCTTCGGGTACATCGAGTATGTCCGCACGCACAGCTCTCCCACCAGCAAGACGAGCCTGAGCGACCTGGAGAACGTGTTTCTCGCGCATTTGCTCCATACGCTTGGGGTCTTTGTAGAATGCGCGGGCAACGCTCCACAGGCAATCTCCATGGCAAAGTGTCTGCTGGAGTTCGCGTGGGTGCAACGCCTCAGCGGAGTTGCAGCTGTTCGGCGACAGGTGATCTTCAGCATCAGCCGCGTGTTGTTGGTCGTGCCGCCGTTCCTCTTGCGGCAGGAGATGGGCGAGAGCATTGTGGACATGCTCGCGTGGCTGCATCAAGTGAACCGTCAGGACCCAGACGAGGGCTGTAGAGAAGGCTCCCGGCTGCTGCTCTCCTCGGGCGCAATCCCGATGCTCTCACTGCAGTGATGATCACCATGACGATCCCTTGAAGTAACCGCACGTCTAGCAGCCCATATCAAGGTCTGTGAACAAACAGACACTAGTCTGTGAAGAAATAAAAGCGCTTCATCAAGATATCAACCATCAGAGTCTGCACGATGCTACCACTGTTGACAGATCGTGAACCGAGAAGCTGCCCAGGATCATTGTTGAACGCTACTCTGAATCCTTTCTTGGCTTCTTTGCAGTCGGAGAAAGCTGTACAAACAGGTGCAGAGCCCATAGAGCCCCATGCTGGTAAGTTATTAACACGTCACAGTATTCTTTAGAGCTCTGAAGTACTGACGGTTCATTCCAACTCACCTTCTTGGACGTGGCTGAGAGACTGGAAACTGCAGCTGCTCCTGCTGTCAAAGTTGGCGATGGCCGCTTCCGCTTGGGCTTCGCGGTGTCCGTCGGCTGCACTGTGCCCTCAGTATTTTTGTCGCTTGCTGCTGCTGTCTTGGACTTGCTCGCGATAGAATCATTCTGCGTAACACATCACGAGGCACATGGTCAGTTTGCATTGTTCATGAGCTGCAAAGCATTCACCGTAGAGATACAATGGAGACCAGCACCTCTGCTGTTTTTGCTGACGATGGCAGCGCTGTCCGCGAATGAGAAGCGCGAGGAAGCTCAATGTCTGACTGGTCCGACTCCAGGTCACTCGCCGCGTATTGACTCAGCTCGCCCATTAAATGCCTGACGTTGCCATGTAACAGAGCACCAATCTATCAGCAGCGATGCATCGACAATGCCGCAATAGACCGCTCAATAGCAAAAGCACGCACTCGTTCTCCGTGTGGATGCGCTCCAGCTGCTTCTGCACGCGTCCGTACTGCGCCGTCAGCTCGCATCGGTCCTTTTGAGGGCAACAAGAGACGTCATTACACAGGCACAGGGCTTCATTACACAAGCGCTTGCCGCCGTGACTGCGAGCAAGGCGTCCAGATGCACGCACCTGCTGGGTCTCGAGGAACAGACTGTGCAGCTTGTCGTATTCGCGCTTGAACGGCGCTTCATCATCGTCAGCCACTGCAACAAGGAGAGCACGTGTAAGGATAAGGCACACATGCTGTCTGAATGACTGTATGATGATACGCACGCGTGGAGATCACGGGCACTGGCATCGTCGCGAGCATGTCGGCTGAGGCTGGTGCTGCTTCATGGTCGCCCATGTTGTTTGGTTCAAGTGGAAACTGGAGCGCTTTTAGAACTGTTCGATTGGATGAAAATGTGCTATTTAACTATCAATTATAGCCAATCCAAAAATCTAAGCAAATTAGTAATACCCAATCGAATACCTCAAAAAGACTGAATAACGCCACCGGTTGGCCGAGATAGAGTTACAGCAGCCTTAATTGCCATAGTACTCCGTGTGGAAATATTCGGGAGCTCTCAGTGACGCCGTCTATCTTGACAAGAGTATGACCGTACTTACACAGGATCTTTTCTATAGTACCTTCTTTTCTACTTGGTTTTCCATTGTAGACAATCTCAATAACTTTGATGATCGTATCGGACCCTGTTCATTGACTCGGGATGTCGAGATGGCCGAAAGTCCTTCACTTGGACTGGACGCCTCTCCTTGATGAACGTCCGCTGTCGCTATTCCAAGGCAGCGTGAGTGAGCACGGGTGATATGAGAAGTTATTGCTTTCACCTTTTCTATTCTATTCTATCAACCACTTCTCTATATTCTATTTCGTCTTGCTTCTTCATCACCACAACTCTCTCTTGTTCACTTCAACGTCGTCGTCTGAACCATTATGGCGCTTGCCAACCGCCCCTTTCGATTGCTCTCCTCACCAAGTCGTACCGCATCAGCGTACCCTACCTCGACAGAATGTTCAATAACAACAGTAGCACATGCGAGAAGAGATCGTACATTCACACCAGTGTTCATTGCTTTGCTGTGTTACCATTGCGCTTTTCACGTCTTCAACACTCGAGAAGTTGACCTCCAGCACCGTTGGTGGCATTCACGCTTACTTCCTCGGTTTAGGTGGCCTCTGGGATCGTCCAGTCGTTCGAGATCGGGCCAATGTCACTGATGATCTCGCGGTGGCACGACCACACGAGCTTGATCGCCTCTGGCGTGCCAATGCCGCCGGCGCACGGGTCGCCCGCGGGGCCGAACCAGTGGTTCTGCGGCGCGCCAGTCGTGCGCGCGCGGATGCCCGAGTATGTCGTGCCGTTCACCGTGTGCGAGAGCACCTTTTGCTGGAAGTGCACGTCGTTCGAGACCACCGCGGCGGTCAGGTGCGCGTTCATGCGCTCGAGCGCGGCCAGCACGTGCTTCACGTGGCGGTCGTCGTACTCGGTCAGGATCTGGAACGGACCGAAGATCTCCGTGGTCACAAGCGCAAAGTTCTCTGGCTTGAGCATCTCCTCCAGCGGCACGAACACAGCCGTCGGCTCAATCGCGCCGTACACCTTGGGGATCGTGTGGTTCTCTGTAGTGCACAACACAATGGCACATCACAATCGTAAGTCACACAGCACCATTGCTTTCCAACTGCAGCACACTATATCACGTACTCAGTTCCTTGCCGCCGAACGCGACACGCGCGCCTGGGATCTTGAGCAAAGCAGCCACGTGGTCGAGCATGCGCTTCGTGGTCACCGTCAGCACGGGGCCGACCGTGAGGTCGTCCAGCTTGCGACGTGCAGCGAGTTCCGCGATCTTCTTCTCAATGCCCGCGTCCACCCAGTTCTTGTGCATGAACACAATCGACTGCGCCGAGCACTTCTGGCCCGAGCAGGCGTACGCGTCCTGGTCGCACGTCCACGAGACGTAATCAAAGTTGTGCACGTCCGGGCCGAGGATCTTCCAGTCAAAGCCGGCATCTTCCAGCTTAATGCGGCCCTTGAGGTCCTTCGCGAGCTTCTCGGCGACGACAGACGACCTGCACAGCAAGAATGCGCACACAAATACACAGAAAGAAAGCAGTCAGCACCCACAGACACAAAACAACTACCTATAGCAGCAGTTCATTCGTACCCCGTGAAGAGCGTGTTGCGAGGCTTGGTCTTTAGCAGCAGCTCGTTCATGACCGGACCGTCCGAGTGGATGAAGTCGACGTCAGTGGTCGGCATGCCACACGCGTGGAGCATGCGCAGCATCTCCTGCATGACGATGCTCACTTTCGAGTCCACCTTGAGCAGCACCTTGTTGCCCATGTATAGCGCACCCATGAGCTGGAGCACGGGGATCTCGAAGGGGAAGTTGAATGGCGTGATGAGCGCGACAGGACCGTACGGCCAGCGGTAGCCGTGACTCGTCTGGCCGAGGTGGTCGCCCGGGACACCGAACGAGCGAGCCAGGAATCGCACCTGGTCGCCGGAAAAGTTCTCGAGGAACTTGCGGGTCACGCGAACTTCGACCTCCGCCTGCGCGTAGCTCTTCGGCGACACACGCTGGATCAGGCGCGTGAAGTAGTCCATGACCTTTGGGTCGCGCAGCATCGTGCCGGCCTTGTTCGACACCTCGCCATAGTGCACGTAGCGTTGCACGTTCTTGAACGGGTTGTGCAAGCCGTGCTTTGGGCACTTGGCCATCGAGTGCACGAACGACTCGAGCTCGCTGCTCTGCGTCGCCGGCATCTTCAGGAACACCTCGCCGTTCATCGGGTCCACAATGTTCTCCGTCTTGGACGACTTGACCCACTCACCGTGCACTACATTCGCACGCACACGCACACGCACATAAACGCATTAGCAACTAACGCAGCAATGCATCAAGCTGTCGATGCGCATATACAGTCACTCACCCAAGTTGAAGCCCTCGCCAGGGTGGGCGCCGCTCATCTTCGTGGGGTCGACCGTCGCCCAGGACGGAATGCTGGAGAAGCTGCGCAGCGCAGAGCCGCTGCTGCTGCGCGCGGCCGCAGACTGCAGCTGCGCCAATGCGCGCACGGAGCTCGGTCGTCGCCACATGCTCGTCGGTTGTGTTACGATCGCGAAGTGAGTTGTTTGGAGATCTTCTCGGGCGCGGCGCACAAGCGGAAATGTGAAGAGCGCCTTGATTAGACGAGGTGAGGAGCGCGTTATCGTACTTGAGCGAGGGCCAGCCACCAACAGCGACAATGTGACTTCCTGCGTATTCGAAGGGATATGTATTTGTGTAGTATCTAGTTACTTGTAAATACCTTATCATTATTTACAGTACTAAATCGTTTTATCAAGGGTACAATACTACACGTTCCATGAAGAAGAGGAGTACCGCAGCAGACAAAATATGCTAGCGACGTGCAACTTCAACGAATGACGAGTGCACCAACAATAACAACTTGTACTACACGACCTCCTTGGCGCAAGCACCCTCTCTCACTCTCTATAACTCTACTGCTCCGACAGGCTCATTCGCTTGCCATTGTCTCCCATCCATCTACAGCCAGCCTGAGCTCAGCTCTTCTCTGCGTCGTCAATAGCCAGCTACTCGAGCACCGGCAGGTCCACGACCGCGAACCGACGCCCGACCGCGCCGCGCTTGACCATCTCGTTCTTGCTCTCGTCGTCCAGCTGGTTGTCAACGTCTCCATCTTCATCGTCGCCCGCTTCGCGCTTGCTCTCGTTACGCTTCTGCGAAGCGTTTGCGTCTTTCCTCGCAGCCTCCTCTTCCTCTCGCTTGCTCGGATCCATCCTGATCGTGCTCGCTAGCTCAAGTCGCTAACACCTCGCTTGGAAACTGCGGCGGCGCTTCTTGTGCGTTGCCTGTCACGTACACCGCTGAGATGAGCTCTTTACAGCCGCACGAATGGCAGTTGACCGCGACGAAGAGCTTCAGACGTGGGTCTGCGCTCGCCTCAATTGGGAGTGAGTGAACAGCGAGCGAGAGCAGATAGCAACGGTTCGCCCTGTAGAAAGAGCAACAAGTCCAGTTCTCCTGCGCTCGTGGGGTCACTGGTGCGATGCGAGCGACAGTCGGTCAAGCGCTCGCGTAGACAGTCGCAGTCGACTCTCTTCCTAGAAGTCGCCCCACACACACGCCTCGATTTGCCTCTTTGAGAACGTGTGCTGGATGGAAAGAGCGAGCGTGAGAGAGACTCCCGTCTGCTGCTTGTCTTCTTGTGTGTCTGCCTGCGGGAAGCGAAAG
Organism: Globisporangium barbulae; assembly: GCA_023337805.1. Lineage (NCBI taxonomy): Eukaryota > Oomycota > Peronosporomycetes > Pythiales > Pythiaceae > Globisporangium > Globisporangium barbulae. The sequence continues at coordinate 20,533 of JAADXK010000346.1, forward strand.
ACGAGAGGCGGGGATCGAGCGACAGAGAAGCGGCGAAGAAGGTTGCATTCTCGTGGCCAGTCTCACATCGCAACTTTCGTCTCATTCTCTCGCTACATCAGCCGAAACGGACGTCTCTTGACCTGATCCGCCACCACCAATCGCAGCAAGACCAGACAAAATATCGAACACTAGAAAGTGAGCTCACAATAGATGAATGGCTACATTATCTTAATCGACATGGCTACATATTTCAATTCTCCACCTCACTTTTTACCAAATCTACAAGTGTGGCCGTGAATCAAATAGATCGCTTACTTGAGGAAGACGTGCACGAGCCCCTGCTGCGCGTGGGCCGCGACGCCGTCGAGCTTCTCCTGCATCTTCTTGTCCCAGAGCAGCGAGCAGCGCGGGTCGGCGCGCGTCGTGCGTAGCTTGTGCAGCTCGCGTAGTTCGGTTGAGTCGCCACCGAGCACGACCATGAAGCACGCCTTCTCCGGCAGGTGGGACTGGATTTCCTGCGCGTACTTGGCGATCTCAGCGCGACTCGCGCCGCGCATGCGCGCCCACGTGAACGTCGGCGGGAAGCCCGTGGTGAGCTGATGAACCACGTGATGCGCGATCTTGTCGTTCGTGTCGCACGGGATGATGCACGCGGCGCCACCGCTCAACGACCGACACGCGCGCTGCGTATCGACGAGCAGCACCGACTTCTTGAGTCTGCAGAGCTCGTTGATCACTTTCTTCTGCTTGTACTCCTGCTCAATGCTCGGGAACGTCGGCCCGTGCTTGATCTTGAGCTGCACGAGCTGCAGTGTCGCGACGGCGTCTTCAACACTGCAGTGGCCATCTGTGCCCGTCTGGATTGCTCTGTTCAGGTACGTGCTCGTGAGGAACCGCAATGCGGATCGGAATGGCAGCCCCTTTGGGTGTGGGTACAACGCAGCGGTGTCGATGATGCGGTGGTGTAGGATCTTGAGCGCCAGCAGGTCGTTCTCGATCGAGTGGCCCACGAGGATCGCCTCCGCGGGCACGTACTTGAGAAAGAGCGTTTGGATGTCCTCGAGCGTGTTCGTCGTGCTGTCCATGATGTCCACCGTGATGCCCGAGTACTGCGTGCAGTAATCCACGATCGGGTTCTTGGGACGAACGTACTCGTCAATCAGCACCTGCTCGTTCGAGTCCACAAGCGTGAGTCGCGTCAACTCCGTGCCTTTCGTGGTTTTGCACATCTCGCAGTCGATCGCGAGCAGCAGCTGCTCAGGCGCTCTCGTCTCGCCCTCAGGCAGCGGGCGTGTGGTGAGGAAGCCTGCTGCTTGTTCGCTGCCGTCGTATGGGATACTCGATACGTGCACCTTGAGCTCTTGCTCGGACAGAACGTAGAATTCGGCTGTGGGCTTAGCGCCGCCTGCGAGCTTCTTGAACTTCTTGATCTTCATCTTGAGCGACTTCTTGGCCGACTTCTTCTCCTTTTCAATGTCGTTCTTGGACACGGGCATGCGCAGCAGTGTTGCGTCGCAGCGAGGGATGCTGTCACCCTCCGAGAGCTGGCTACGGAAGCGGTACCAGTCGTCTGTTCCATCGAGGAACGGCATCTGCTCAGCCTTGACTTCTGAATGTGCCTCTTCTTTATCTGCTAATGCGCTGGCGCCGCTGCTCTCGATAATAAATGCATTACCAGCAGCTTGCGTACTGGATAGCAGATGCAAGTCGGTGACTTCCTCGCACACAAGGAAGACCGTGTACTTGAGGTCGGTCTCGAGCGTCTCCAGCACGTGGTCCATCAGCACATCACGCACTTCCTATACATACAAGCAACACAAGTGCACCACGATAAAGGCGTCAAAAACACACGTCTCCAAGCACTGAAGCCGTTTGCAACCAATCGCATGCCATGCGTGCAGTGCTGCTCATCCAAACGCGTACCGCGAGTGCGATGGTCTGCTCGCGTTTGCTCGCCACGAGATCCTCGAGACTGCCGCGCAGCATACTGCCGTCGGAGGCGCTTGCCTTGCGCTTCTTGCTGCCCTTCGCATCCGCCGCCGCAGAAGTGGTGACCGTCGCGGACGTGACGAAGAACGGAGCGTTGCCTGTCATGATTGAGCTCGTGTGTGTCGGATTGGCGAAAGAGCATTTGGGGCTCTCTATTGAAGGCGACTTCAGCTACCAACCAATCACCATTGGCTGAAAATAAACATATAGAAAGGAGATTGGCTGAAAATACCATCCTAGAAATTTTCCTTTTTGCTGAATGGCCCCACAACTGGAAGTGACGAGAACGTGGCAAGCTAGAGTTCGCGGCAGCGCGCGGCGCTGCAGACAGCGGAGCGCGTCCCTCTCTGCGTATGTATCAGTATGTGTGCTGATGTGCAACAGAGAGTGTGACGTAGTGGTTGCGTGGATGGGTGTGAGTGTATTTATACGTGGACGAGCGCGGTCACCAGCGGTTTTGGCGAGCTGCTGTATGGAGCTTTCTCTTTTGCTGTTCTCCAGAATCTTGATGGGCAGATTCGAGGCACTACCTGCGCATTGTAAGGGGGAACAGATAACGAAGCAGCATCGCGTTCGCGTGGGTCTCCTCGTCTATTGCTCTGCTCACCTCGCTTTTGTCATAAGAGAGAGGGGCTGCTGAGCAAGAATGGGGGATTTGTGCGGCCGTGGCTGGGCGATGCAGGTGGTGGGGGAGGAGCGTTTCCCCCACTTACAAAGGCGGCCAGTACACCCAGAAGACGCAAATGGCGGCTTGTGTTGCCATTGCGTTGCATGGGATTTTGTGTGTGAAGTGTGAACTACATGTGTGTGTGTGCTTGTTGTCTCCAGTGACCATCACAAGCGCTCGTCCATTTCACACGCAGTCGCCAACTGCGTATTCTTGCTGCGCTGCAGCGCTGCGGCCGCGGCATGACCCAACCAATAGTCTTTAGTAATCCGATCCAGTTGTGTAGCTCCTTCTATTGTGCTTGTAGGCATTATTGCATTGAGTCCAGTTCCATTTTGTTGGCCAAAATGGCGGCGTCCTATGCTATTTGCTAGTTTTTATTTGTGAGATTACGTTGCTGAAAGGCAGCATAGTCGCAACATAACACCACCATCATGTAACACTTCATGACGTTATGTAGGTTCCAGTCTCGCACGTTTTTGGCGCCAAGCAAAACTCGAAAGCACCAACTTGGGCAAATGCGCTTCCGCGGGACGCTCGCGAAGGATGCGCTGGAGATTTTGCTGGACGTGTCGCTCTTCTTCACGCGCCTGAGCTCGCAGAGCAGCTCGAAGAACAACTGTGTGTTTACGGTCACGCCTGAGACGCTCTCGGTGGCGCTCAAGTCGAGCAGCGACGAGCTCCAGAGCTTTGCGCGCCTGCAAATCACGCGGCTCTTCCACGACGCGGTCGTGCAGAGCCGCGCGGACAACCACATCGGCTTCTTGTGCGACGTGCGCCACTTCCACCAGGCACTCACGTCGGGTAAGGACGCGAGCGCCGTCATGCTGCGCCTGCTCAAGCGCGACGGCAAGTCGTTCTTGTGTCTGCGCACGCGCGCCGTGGACATTGACATCGTGCAGAACATCCCCATCGAGGTGCTCGCGATGAGCACGGTGGAGCACTACCGCGAGCCGAACGTCCCTGCGCCACAGATCGCTATGGAGATGCCGCCGCTGCGCTCCATCCGCAGCATCATTGACCGCCTCAAGGCGCTGCACCGCACGATCACGATCGAGGCGAGCAAGCGCGGCACGCTGCTCTTCCGCATTGAGTCGAACCCACTGACGCTGCAGACGCTCTTCGCACATCTGCGGTATCGTGACGACCTCATCGAGCAAGATGAAGATGCCGAGGGTGACGTGCCCATGAACGGTCACTCGTCGAGCGTCACGGTCGACACGAAAGTGCTGAGCAAAGCCATCCTGGTCGACTCCAACTCGACCGAGACCGTGCTCTGCTGTGAGTTTTAATCGTGCTTGTGAGGAACTTATGTCATGGCGTGTCTGACTGATGTGGCTGTCTATGTATCTATGTAGGCATTACGGAAAACCGAGCGATGGTGCTGCACTCGATCCTCGTCGACGGCTTTGGCTCCTTCACGTGCTACATCCCAGTGCTCACGCCCGACATCCTCTAGAGATCTTCCCTTATTATTATGAATGCCATGAGCCTCACAGTTGCGTTCCAGGTGGTGGTATCTATGTTTGTGCACTGTATTGTTTGTTTGTATGGGAAATTGGGTCGTTTGCATGCTCTTTTTGTTTCTCTATAGCTCTATGCGCTCTGCGTCGTCGTCGTCCGCAACTTCGTCTGCCTCGGCGCCGCCGCGGCGGATGTGCCGCACTGCGATAAATAGGATGCACGCCCATGCGAGGCACACAAAGGCGATGCAGATGTACGCCGCGGCGGGCGTGATGCGCTTGTTCTGGTTCACGCTGCTCTTGGCGCTGCTCTCACCCGTCGATGGCGTCGTTGCTGCTGGATTCAGATCTCCGTTGTCAGTGCCGGCGCGACCGTCCGCGCTGGGCTTTGGTGTGGGCGTTGATGTTGGCTTGCTCGAAGCAGGCGAAGTGGCAGGCGTCTTGTCACCACCGCCATTGTCCATCGAGGACGAGTCGTCCGACTTGCTGGTGCTCGCGGTGGAGTTCGACACGAGCGAGTCGAGCTGCTTCTGGATGAACGGGCCGAGCACGCCGCGGTTTGCCACGCCCTGGCTGAACTCAAGGGGCTTGGTCGTATCGACAGCCGTTGTGCTCGCATTGCCGATCGTGTTCGAGTGGATGCCGATGATGTACGTCTCCATGCTCGTGTAGCGCACGAGCAGCGGTGACCCAGGCGAACCGCTCCCGGACGTGTCGCAGTCGTGCAGCAGCATGTACTGTGGACCGTTGAACTCAGACGGGAAGTAGCATGTGCACTTGGCGTACTGCATCGAGGCCGTGGTGAGATCCAGCGCCTTGTCGTCGTAGCCGGCGATCTGCACTTCGGTCTTGCCCGCGGATTGGTCCAGGTCCGCGAGCGACGGCAGCTGCAGCACGCCATAGGCCTGGCCGATGGGCGCGTCCAGCTCTAGGATCACGTACGTGTTCTGCGTCCACTTCTTCCAGTAATCGGACTGCTTGTGCACCTTGACGACCAGCGCGGCCTTGTCGTCGGCTGCACTCGCGGCAGCGCCGTCGCCGCCCTTGTTGATGCCGTAGCCTGGCAGGAACTTTGGGTTCGCAAAGCTCGACTTGCGCACGTTGCCGTCGGCGTCGAGCGCGCACTCGGCGGCCGTCACGATGAATTTGTCGGCGATTAGAGAGGCGGTGCAGCTGAGCGAGTCGCTCCAGCGCAGCAGGCCCACGGCGCTGTACGGGTACAGCGACGGATCGCTCACGGGCCGGCGGTCGTCGTCTCCAAAGACGTTGAGTCTTCGTGTTTCTGCTGCTGCTGCTATTGTAGTTGAGAGACTGATAGCGCGACGCCGCAGGTGGTGACTGGTCCCTGCTACTGCCTCTGTTGGTCTTGCTGCTACGCCGCCGCGCGTGGATGAGAGCAGGATGGACGCTGCGAGCAGCATCGCCCAGAGCAGCGGTGTGCTGCGGCGGCTCTTGGTGGCGCAGCTCATAGCACCGCTCGTGTCGATCGGTAGCTGCTCGTGTTGGTGCTGATCTGCTGGCTGCAGCACTGAAGGAAGCTCGAGTGTGCTGTTGTGGCGGCTCGTGAGGCTCGGTCGGCGTTCCTGCTGCTGCTCATGCCGATGACTCTCCATTGTGCATCCCCGTGCTCCACTGCGCGCAGACGATGTCCTGATTTCTCAGCCCGTTTCTTCCAAAGTGGCAAGCGTGTGTAACCTCGTGCTGCTGGAGCTGCACACAACGCAATGGAGAGCTCCGTAGCTCGTAATCGCGGCGTGTCGTCCTGTCAAGTGCCGTCTCCTCTCGACGGTGCTGCCGCGCGTGTGAAGGCGAGAGCGGTGCGTGCGTTGCTGCCTGCCTCTTGCTTGAGCTGTGAGAAAAACGATTTATTTCCATCGTCGCCATGAAGATTGCTCGATGCCTCGTATGCGACGAGTGTCGGCGTCGTCCATTATTCGCTTCCACAAGCTCTTCCACATCAAAAACAATGTGGTGAGGAAGCTATTTATGGAAAGAAGTCCAGCAAAACAGTGGTTGTAACCGACTCCGCACCACATTCCCGTTTTCTTCTTGCTTTTGCTGCGCTTGTCTCTATTTCCGCACCGATCTTGCTTCTCCGATCTTTGTTCACCCGAAGTTCGATAGATCTTTCGAATCGGACTAGATACACTTCAAGCGTGCGCAAAATGCTTGGATTATGACTATCCTGTCTTTAAATAGACCCAATTCGTCAATCTCGCCATCGCGATGATGCTCCTTCAGACACCACCTGAAGTCACACGTTCGGCGCTCATAGTGTCGTAGTTTCAACGTTATTACAACAGACAGCATCGCCCAAGAACACAGCGAATGGTGCGTAAAGTGTAGCCATCCAGCCTTTTCTTCTGTAGCCATCTTCACTCTCATTCTCGATCTTAATTGATAGAGCTTCGCTACGTTATCACGCTTTGCTGTTACCTGTCATTCGCTGTATGGCAAGCACGTAATGTGTTGTTCTCACTGCTACCTACTGCTTACGCATGCACAAACATGTCCTGGAAGATCGTCACGTACACGTTAATGCCCTTGAGGTACGTATCCTTGTGCAGGCTCTCGTTGTGCTCGTGGAGCAGGATCTCCGTGTTGCTCATGGGCGAGAAGCCCAGCGCCGGGATCCCGAGCTTGCGCATGAAGCGACTGTCGGTGGCCGCGGGGAACACCTCGGTCTCCACTGCCATCCCAAGTTTCTGTTCAAGCAAGCAAAGACACACACATAGCACAAAATCAACAAGGTTACTTTGCCTTCAGCCTCAGCATCAAAGTACTTGCTCAAAATCCTCAACGCACCTCGCACGATCCCTTGAACAGCTGCCACCAGACGTTGTCGCTGTCGAGTTTGGTTGTATAGTGCTCGTGCAGCGGGTTCGTCCACGATGTGAACTCCCACGAGACGCCCTCTGCCGAGCACCACTCGTCGAGCATCGTCTTGAACTCATCCATAGGCAGGTTCGGCGAGATGCGCACGTCAAAGCCCGCGACAGCCGTGGTCGGGATCACGTTCAGCGCGTGGGTCTTGCCG
>JAADXK010000347.1:0-27669 GCA_023337805.1 Globisporangium barbulae
GGCGTCATGCAAAATGCAACCCTTCACATAGTCTAATTCCACACTCTCAGCCTTGAGAAACCGTTCAAAAGCCTTCACGGCCGTAGCTCTGGCTCGTTGCGTGTTCCCTGGCACAAGCTCGTCCAAGCCCATTGCTGGTCGGACGCAAAGCAAATATGCAAGTGATATGACTTTGACTTGTTGTTTGAGTGTGCATACACATATCTTTGCTTCTCTTCCGACTTTGTGCGTCGGAATCGTTGGCTCGCACTACTTACCTAGCCCTAAACACTTTGATTGGTCACATTAAATGATAACAGACTTCTGATTGGTCCACTTTTCAGCGGACTCAGGTTATTGGACAAAATATTCTATTCACAATTGAAGTAAGGTCGGACAAACGATGATATTCATCCATGTCCTCGCCACGCTCAGCAAGCACGCAAGTAATGGCGCTTCATCCTTTGAACTAAGCGCTGTGTGATCATAGGTGCACACACAGCAACAGCCTCCTTCATCAGAAAGAGTCGATGCTCCGTAAAAGTAGCGAAACCGCCACGGACAAGAAACTCTTCCTTCTTGCCCGCCACATAGCGCCGCATGTATACCTTCAGCACGCTCCAACAGTCCTCAATTAAGTTCAGCATGGAGCCGCATGGAGCAAGGAGGAGAATGACGAGCCTGCCGCCGTTCATGATGCCGTCTGCGGCGGGCTGCTCTCGCGCCAGCTCCTCGATGCGGCTGTGCGCTGGTGTATTGTCTGCTACGATGATAACCTTGTTCATCGGCTCCAGCTGCCTGAACTCCTCTGTACGCAGTGCGGCGACGAAGATGTTGACAATAAAGCGCGCGTTTTCTTGCATGCCGATCGAACAGCCCTGCGTCTTGAGCAGCACGACACCCGTCCCCGACGACACGCCATCTTGAACATGCAGGTTTTTGTCCTGCGATAGCGGAAGCGCAACAGTGGCTTGCTCGCCCACGCGCGATCAGCTCTGGCGGCGCGACAAGTATACGTTGAAGTTCGTCTCGTGTTGAAAGACGATCACGTCGCCCTGCTCCACATGCTCGTTCAGACGCTCGACGAACGCCTTTCGCTTTGCCTTGTTGGTGCTGTTGTTCATGCTCGCCTTTTTGATTTGTAGCTGCTTCAGGCTGTACAGCATTCCTTGGAGAGCGCAGTGGACGGACGTTCTACTGACAGAGACGCTAAGGCAGAGCGCAGGTGGTCGCGCATGTCGTGTAGCGACATGCGAGCGGCTTCGTTGACCAGATCCTCGAGCGCAGCCATAACGGCGACGGTCATCTTGACGCGCAACGGTCGCACTCTGCCGCGCTTCTTGGGGTCGGCACCGTCGCTCATGATGGCGTGGCGTGCTGTCGAATAGCTGAGGTCGTTGTGGATCGCGGCCGTGCACCAGTCACCACCCTCTCGAAACACGCGCACCACACGCTGCTTGGCGATCTCTCGATCTTGGTGCTTGTTCGAAGTCGGTGGTGGAGACGGCATTGCTGGCAGAGGAGCTGGGCAGCGGAGAGAAAGAAAGAGGTGGCTCTTTGTGCGTTTCTTGGTGCAAGTTTCGATTTGAGGAGAGCATGTGAACATGCGCGATCGTACAGATTGGTGGCTGTGATGTCCTGATGCGAAGCGACCATGCGAGGCGGGAAAGTTTGGCGCGAACTTTTATCTGTTGCCCCAAATTCAGATTGATTGGGCAGCGTGATGGGCGAATTGCGCAGTTGGTAAAACATTGTACAATTCACAAAGCTCAATGCGCACTACACTTACGTTATGCGGTGATCATACCAAATTTCGTATGCCATACAGCTTGTAAGTAGTTCGCCGAACAATGCACAATGTACATTCGTCATCGTCCGCAGCTTCGCTACTGTTCCCAGTCTGCTACTCCTGTCCACCACCGGTTCTCTGAATCTGCTTGACGATGAACGCCGCCATGTGCTCGACTCCGCGCTCCGATCCAGGCAAGAGCCACGCTGGGAATGTCGAGAAGACGTGCGGCATCTCGTGGTGCACGTCGAGCTCCAGACCCACAACGCTGTCATTCTCAGCCTTCTTTGCAAGACGGAGTGCATGTGGGTGGAAGATGTCGAAGCTCCCAGTCTGGATGAGCAGCGGTGGCAGCTTGGAGAGATCACGATCGACAATGTGTGCTTCGCGCCACGCTTCAGAGTCTGTCGGGTGAGCGAGTTTGCAAAACTCACGGAGGATGTCGGGCACCGGTGCGTGCATGATGCAGTGGTCCGCGACCGGCTCAGCGCCGTCGAAGTCGACAAAGGGACACGAGCAGATTGCGCATAGGGGCATCTCCTCACCAGCATCGCGCAATCTCAAGAGTACGGAGAGCACCAGACCAGCGCCGGCGCTGTCACCAGCCAAGATGATGTTGCTCGGTGACACGTTCTTCTGCAAAGTGAGGTACTCGTACATGACCATACAGTCGTCGACGGGCGTCGGGTAGACCACTTCGGGGAGTTTGCGGTAATTGGCGATCAGCACTTGGAGATCGTGCGTGGAGTTCTTGAGCCGGTCGCGAACGTGGCTGCACAGTCGGTTGCAGAAGTCGGTGTATACGTGTGGAGACAAGCTTGAGTAACCTCCACCATGGAAGTACAAGAGTACGATCGGGGCACGAGCCTTGGTGGCTGTTGGATCCTCGTTGCACCTCAGCCACAGATGCTCTAGGCCGTTGTGCGTGACGCTCTCGAGCATAGTGCCATGTATTTTGCACGACAGCCAGCCCTGGACGCGTCCGAACCAGTCGGCATTGCGGCGGAAGCTCTGCGCATTGTGCAGCCAGATGATCGTGTGACCGTGATGCGTCGTGACAGTCTTGAGGATCGTCTGGAGTACGTGGAAGCTGCCGCTCCAGTCGCGAAACTGCGGACGGAAACCACGGCGCGCGTGTTGAGCGGAAGCTCGCATAGCGCTGAGGGTGATTCGGACTGCGAGCATTGCGACATCGCTCACGCACGTGGCGCAGGATCGAAGCACCTCGTGGACAGCAACACACGCCGCTGCAGCGAAGAGGATGGCGAAGTGCGGGATCTTCAGGTAGTGGTGCAGCATGTACTCATTCAGATACAACGCAGATACGAAGACAATGGCGACGGCATGCCAAAAGAACGGCGCTTCGTAGCCAAGGACGACATGCGGGCTGAGTTTGCTGCTGTAGCTCTTGGAGGTCTCGCTGGAGGTTCCCATAATTGCCCTGTCGATCATGCTTGGGCTTGGGCTTGGGCTTGAGCTTGACAGTGTAGATTGGGAAATGAGCTCTTTGGGAGGCTAAAATCGTTTCGAGGTCCTAGATGAATGGATGCAGTTGCTGGTTGCTGAGGTCGGTGGCCGCCTCGCCTCCTACACAATCCAGCCACGTGTTCTCTGCGATCTTTTGTGAGAAGCGGGTAATGGCAAGCGAAGAAGAAGACAGCCTTCTCTTCTACGCTGAGCTTGGATCTCACGTGGCAACTCGGTCTTGAGTATTGCACTGAAGAGATGGAGCACCGCGAGCGAATAATCATTGTGGCTGATGATGGTGGCGGTGTATACTGTAGATGAGCTTCAGGAACCGCTGGGAACTCGGTGCGTTTCTGCTCAAGGATTTGCTTTCGCTACGAGTGCAAAGGCAACTTTAACTAGCTGCTACTGCTTATTAACCACGCTGTCAATGACCCCAGTGGCAGCAAAGCTCCAAGAACTTTTTCGCGGATCGAAGGCAACAACATGGGGCTTAAGCGAACAGCTCACTTTTTCGACCATCACTCGTGTTATTGAAGTCACCATGTGTGTCCATTCGATAAAATCAAAGAGACCACCTATCAAAAGGAAGATTACTTTCTACTCACAGTTCACCTGCGTAAGTATTGATTTGAAACAGCCGATGCAAATCTGTCTGAAAATCAGCATCCCGACTTCACCTAAACGACAAACATATGTACGTCGTTGGCCCACTTCAACAACTAACTCAATGCCCCACTCTCACCAATCGCCTCTCTACCTCTCTGCTCTCAAATCTGGAGAGCTTGCTGCAATTGCCAACTCCATACTCGGATATAGATAACACTGCAGCCAGCCAACTTGCTCTTTCTCCTTTCAGTATTGCGTCACCTTCGTCATGCGTTACGTCTGCTGACAAGGTAGTCATCGAGGGGACGAGACGTCAGCGGCATCATCGACTTGGTGAGACTGGTTGCCTCGGTGGTAGGTACTCATCTCGCTAAACTCAACAGTTCGCTCGTAATATGATTCAAAGAGACAGCTGAATGCCCCAAACCGATACTTAAACAGCGTGATAAGTGGTGCAAGTTGGCATTTTGACCAGCTGCCGTCATCCCAATCAAGAGTACGGAGTGATGGTTTGTCACGAGCAGCTCACGCAAGCTCAATGCCAATCAATCAGCCAAGCTCACTTCGAATCCCGCCCGCCAGACACCACACACACCACAAGAGAGACCGTCGATGGTGCTGTCACTTTCGTCGCTGCTGTCCACTATGGCGGAGCTCGTGCTCTTCCCATTGCTGCTGACGTTCACGACCGTCAAGACACTCGTGCAGTACGTCGGCTGGGGTTTCACACCGCTCTACTTCGAGTGGACGCTGCGCTTCGAGGTCTCGCGCGCGCTCAAGCGGTTCCTGACCGAGCGCTACGGCGAAGTACTCTAGATTGAGCCTATTGCGGGACGTTCGCGACGCGCGACGGAGGTTATTGGTAGCTTCGCTGGGTGGTTCTCGTGTCGTCGACACCACACGGTGCTTGAGCTGGAGGTCGTGAACGGACTCGAGCATCTGTGGCTCAAGTCGACCGAGAAAAGTGGCGGCAATAGCAGCAACGACCGATTCGTGATGCTCTACTTCCATGGCGGCGGCTATACGGTGTACAGCCCACGGTACTACATCGACTTCTGCAACATCCTGCGCAAGCGATCGTGAGCGAGCTGGGTCAATTGATCAAGAGCGTTGAGGTGGATTTCTGCATTGCCAACTACCGCAAGACGCCAATCAACAAGTTCCCAGTTCCGCAACAGGACGCACTGCTCATCTACGAGTACTTGGTGGAGCACCATAAGATCTCTCCAAGCAGCATCATCGTGGCAGGTGACAGTGCTGGTGGTGGGCTCACGATGTCGACGCTGCTCGGTCTCCGTGACACCAACAAGAGCCACCTCATGCCGCTCGCAGCAGCATTATCGTGCGCAAATGTGGATGTGACAGCAAAGTCTGAGGATTTTGTGCCACCACCTCACTGCCATCTCTCACAGCCGCTGGCGCGCGGCTTCCGCAGAGCAGCACTTGTGAATTCGGACGACCAGGCTGAGACGCGCAAGTATTCGGCCATATATGCCGACCTACGCGGTCTCCCACCAGTCTTCGTCCAGGCCGCGTCGCTCGACTACATCTACCTGCAGTCACTGGATCTGATCGCAATGGTCAAGGCTGACGGCGTGCTGGAGGACTGGGAGGTCGACCTCCACGACGGCATGCCGCACGTGCTCACGACCACATCGCCGGCGATGCTGCCATACTCGGCGATTGGCGTGCAGAGGATCGCAGCGTTTATCGCGAAACAGATCCAGTCGCGTTTCATCTCGGCTGGTGCAAAGACGCTTGACTTGTCAACACTACATCAATGTCACTGTCGTGCTGCATGGCATCTAATGGATAGCTGTTGTGTCATTCGCTCATTACGACTTCCTTGTCGATCAGCGAGTCTCTTCAGCCATGTCGAGTTGGCCCGACGTGATTCGCAATGAACGCCGCTAAATTAGCAACCCCAACGTCCGACTTGGGCATAACGCTCACTGGTAGCAGACAGAACACGTGCGGCATGTGCTTGTGAACGTCGATCTTCACGTCCACGCCATGGAGACGCGCGGTCTCTTCCAGGCCCAGCGACTGCGGGTACAGGATGTCGAGCTCGCCCGCGAGGATGAACAGCGGTGGCAGGCCCGTGAGGTCAGCGTTCACGGTCACGGCTTCCTGTAGAGCCTTTGGTACTGAGGTGGCGGTTTGCTTGGTGCGTGCTGCGGTGTTGAACGAGCCGGCAGCAGCAGCGACGCACTGGTCTCGAATGCCCTCGAGCATGGACTTGGAGATGAAGCAGTGCTCAGACTTGTCGACGCTCGCCAGCATGTCCACGTACGGACATGTGACGAGCGCCGCCGCGGGCATTGCACGCCCTGCGTTGCGAAGACGCAGTAGCGTCGCGATCGTGAGTCCGCCGCCGGCGCTGTCGCCAGCGATGACGATACGGCTTGACGGCACTCCCTGGTCGTTCACGAGGTAGTCGTACATGGCCATTGCGTCGTCCACCGGTATTGGGAAGCGGTGCTCGGGAAGCTTGCGGTAGTTGGCCAGCAGTACGTGCACCACTGGGCAAGCGACTGGCTCGGTCTCAGGCTCTGAGTTGGCATTCACCTTGGCGGCCACGGCCTTGGCCACGTGGTTGCGCAGGCGATTGCCGAAATTGACGTAGAAGCGCGGACTGCAGAGCGAGTAGCCGCCACCGTGGAAGTAGAGCACGACGATCTTTTCGCTGCTGAGCGTTGGCGTGGCTGGTGTTGCAGGCTTGAGCCAAACGTGCTCGAGTCCGTTGTGATAAAACAACTCGGCGGTGGTGCTGTGTTTACGGCACGAGAGCCAGCGCGTCGCATTGCCCAGCGTGTCGAACACACGCCGAAAGCCGACGACGTTGAGTGGCTTGGTGATGTTGGCGCCGCCCTGCTCGCCGGCGGTGAGCGCAACCGCCTGGAAGAGCTCCCAGCCGAGCGTCCACTCTGGAAACCGGGGCTTGCAGCCACGCAGCACGTACTGTGCGATCGCACACAGCACTGCATGCACCACGCACACCAGCAGCAGATAGAGATCTGAGAAGCTGCAGCAGAAGGGACGCAGCACCTCGTGTACGCAGAGCAGCACCGCCATAAGCACCAGCACAAGCGCGTGCGGAGCTCCGAGCCACTGGAGATGATACGCGTTCAGCCATAGCGCAGCCGCAGTCAATGCGAAGAAGACCGGTAGCGTGGCGTACGGCGCACTGAAGCCGTTCTGGAGTCGAGCGCTTGCACCGGCTGCGGCGGATGAGAAAGAGTTGCTGGTACTGCCCTCACTCATCGCTGGAGCGGGTAAAATGGAAATGCGGAGCTCATCGTTTTTAGACCGATGCTAGATATGTATGCCGGGACAGCACCATAGCTGTTCTTCGAGCTGTCGGCCCAGAAAGTTGACGTGACGAGCTCACTTCGCGACAATCAATCTTGCGAATCAAAAAGTCTATATTTAGGTGCCATACAGTACGCAAGAGTACTCAGAACTCGAAGTGGTCCACTTCGCCTTTTTTTATCGAAGCTTGAGGTTCAAGCTTCAATCTCGTTTCAATTCTAGATTATCTCATATCAAGACCCTAGATGTATAATACAAAGTACAGGCTAGTACATCGTGATTTCCTCTTACCAGTATTACGTCATGAATATTTCCCGGAAAGACTATGTGATGTCGTCATTTTCCCGCTTGCTTACGCGCTTGCGCCACCTCGCACACTTGAAGGCCATCTCTATTCTTCGAGGCTTCAACTGACTGACCGTCATTTCCGCACTCGCCCGCCTTCGAGCACGAAGAGAAGAGACGACCGAATGGCGACCAACATGCTGCACGAGCTCATGCCGCAGGACGTGCTGAGCAAGGTGCCCAAGAAGTTTGCGGCCGTGGCGGGCGCCGCCGCGCTCGGATACTACGCCGATCAGAAGCTGCTGGTGTCGAGCGACCTGCGCAAGTCCGGCCGGCTCCTCCTCGCGCTCATCCAGGCCAAGCGCTACACGCGCCAGAACGCGGTCGTGCCCGACATCTTTGAGGCGAGCGCGCGCAAGTGGCCGCACAAACCCTGCATGCGCTTCGAGAACCGCACGCTCTCGTTCGCCGAGTGCGACGCCATGGCCAACCGCATCGCGCACTGGGCGCTGCAGCGCGGGCTGCGTGCGGGCCAGACCGTCGCGCTGCTCATGGAGAACCGCCCCGAGTACGTCATCGTCTGGATCGGGCTCGCCAAGGTCGGCGTCATCACGGCGCTCATTAACACGCATCTGCAGGCCGACGGGCTCGTGCACTGCGTCAAGCTCGCCGGCACGAACGAGATGATCGTCGGCGCCGAGCTACTCGACAAGGTCGCCGAGGTCGAGGAGCGCCTGCACGGCACGTCCTTCCACGCGTTCAACGATGGTGCGTACACGTGATTGTGTGTCTTTGTCTTGTGTGTGTTATTCGGCCTAACACGGTGACGTGTGCGTTCTTGTATTCATCCCTCCTTGTACAGTCGCTGTCGCGCCGCCAAACTTCGCCTCGTACCCGTTCGCGCAATCTTTCGATGCTCAGCTTGAGCCACTGAGCACTGCGCAGCCGCCGCGCTCTGCCCGTCAGGACGCCAAGACGACCGACGTGGCGCTGCTCATCTACACGAGCGGCACGACGGGGCTGCCGAAGGCCGCGCGCGTGAGCCACTTCAGCATCATCATGCGCTCGCTGTCGTTCGTGCACAGCATGCAGCTCAGCGTGCTCGACCGCGTCTACTGCGCGCTGCCGCTGTACCACACGTCGGGTGGGAATCTGGCTGTGGGCATGATGGTCTTCTCGGGGGCCACGCTCTGTATCTCGCGCCGCTTCTCAACCACCAAGTTCTGGGACGAAGTGCGCACCTTCGACTGCACGGTCGTGCAGTACATTGGCGAGATGTGCCGCTACCTTATGAACGCGTCGCCAAAGGACAACGACAAGCAGAACCACGTGCGCGCAGCATTCGGCAACGGGCTGCGTCCCGATGTGTGGGCGCCGTTTCAGGAGCGCTTTGCGATCCCAGCGGTGTACGAGTTCTACGGCTCGACGGAGGGTATCCTCGGCATGATCAACTCGTGCACGACACCGGAAGACCAGGGTCACTTGGGAAAACGCGGCTTTCTACAGAATATCGTCTCGGGCACCAAGATCGTCAAGTACGACGTCGACGCCGACGACCACGTGCGCACCAAGGCCGGTTTCATGCAGGAGTGCGGCACGAACGAAGTGGGCGAGCTCATTTGCCTCGTGGACAACACGAACCCGGCGAAGCAGTTTCATGGATACTACAAGAACGAGAAGGAGTCGAAAAAGAAGGTATTGCACGACGTGTTCAAGAAGGGCGACATGTACTTCCGCACGGGCGACCTCTTCAAGATTGACGAGCGCAGTTGCTGGCACTTCATGGACCGCATCGGCGACACATTCCGCTGGAAGGGCGAGAACGTGGCCACGAACGAGGTCTCGGAGGCGATCTCGAACTTTCCGGGGCTCAGCGACATCTGCATCTACGGCGTGGAGGTGCCGGGCAACGAGGGCCGCGCGTGCCTGGCTGCGATGGTGTTCGATGACGCGCAGTTCGATCTGAAGGCGTTCGCGCAGCATGTGAAGAAGCGCCTGCCGTCGTACGCGATGCCGCTCTTCATCCGCCAGCTGCCGGAGATATCGGTCACGGGCACGATGAAGCACGAGAAGGCCAAGCTACGCAAGCAGGGCGTGGACCCGTCGCAGGTTGAGGACAAGCTCTGGTTCTTCAACAAGGCCACGGACGCCTACGAGCGTCTGAACAGCGAGAACTACCACAGCGTGCTCACCAAGTCGCGACTGTAAGGAAACGTTCATGCAGGAGACATGGAAGAATATTCTGTCGAGTTGCCAGCTACCTCGTTCATGAGGGTATTCATGCAAGTGTGTCTATTGACCGGAGCAATGAACGGATTCACAGAGAAGCGATCTCTTGATTTGTGAGCGTGGGTGTGTGCTGGCCGTTCATTTCATTACTGTGCACTGAGAGTTTGGTTCTTGCTTCATCGCGTTTGATTATTTTGTGGTTCAGAGGAAATTGAGGCAGCAACTACAGCAGACTCGAGAAAGCCAAGGTGAGAGTGGGGACGCACGATTGTGAGTGGTTCGCATGAAAAATGCAACGAATGCATTGCTTTTTGTGTTGTGTGACGGGATGCCTCAACTCAACTCAGTCGTCCCAGTCTTCAGAAGCAAAGTTTGAGTCTGCCGCGACACCGCCAAAACCCACGCTCACCTGATGCAAGAACGCGAGTGATTCTGGGTGAGACTGATGATCTAGCACATGAAGGACAGACACCTAGAGGTGGAGGATGTGCTTGTGTACGTACCTTGGCAGGGTTCTCGACGGCGTCACCCGCGCTCTTGCCCACTGGTGCCTGCGCTTCCTGCTCGTCCTCGGCATCCCAATCCTCCTCCACAAAGTTGTTGTCGCGCGCAATCGCGCCGTTGCCACCGCTTTTCAGTCGCTCCTGTCGACTATCTGCCTCGTGTGCTGTCAGTGCCGCCTGGTTGCTATTGTTCACTGCCCGGCCAGCCCCAGCACCAGGCTTTATAGCTGAATTCGGTTTGGCACCTCGATTCGAGTCGGCATCATCGTCGTCTTCCTCGTCGTCGTCGTCAAAGTATTCGGTTTCTTGCTTCTTCTTCGGCTGGACAGAAGGCAGCGTGGTACGTGATTTCTCTTCCTCATCGGCGTCCTTGCTCTCGTTCTCATCGTCGTCGTGTTCACTGTGTGTTTTTTCTTTGCTACTTTGCAGCTTGATAGGCGACTCGCGCGCAGCTCGTGGCGTAGGCTCACGCGGACTCTCTTCCTGAGGGTCTTCATCCGAGTCGCTACTGTCGTCGTGATCTTCATGTTCCTCCTTGACAGTACGCTTCGCGTTGGGCTGCGTTGACGCCAACTGCACTGCGACGGGCGAGACAGGAGAAGCGCCTCGTTTGGCTTTCGGGTCAGCTGTGCTGGTGACTCTAGGTGAGGCGGATTTGATCTGCGAGACAAGAAGCGATACCCGTCGCACAGTGTCCCCAGCAGCTGCTGCTGGCGCTGGTGCACTTTCGCCTCGAATGCCGTCGTCGTCGCTGTCATCGTCGTCACTGCATTGGTCATGCTCGCTCTCGTTGCGAGTGGGTTCTTGATCGCTTGGTTCTCTCGTAGACCGTTTACCTCGAGGATCGTGATCTTCGTCGTCGTTACTGCTTGTAGACCGCCGTCGCGAGCTCCGTGGTGGAGATCGTCGACGCTCGCGCTCGTCTCCTGATGACTCGCGGCGACTGCAGACAGTCGAAGCCTCGTGTTCTGCCTGCGAGCGCTCTCGAGGCGACGCAACGTCCGCATTCCTCTCGTTCTTTACAGACTGGCGAGCAGTAGCCTGAGCTCGTGAGCGTGGCCCATCGTCATCATCCTCGTCCTCCGAAGTGTCGTCGTCATCTTGCACTCCGCTCCGCTTTTTTCTTTCACATCGGTTGTCATCACTGCCACTGTTCGAACGGCTACGACTACGTCGGCTGCGACTGTCTGAGAGCTCTCTTCGATGACGTGGTGGTGAGGCATTCCTGCCCCGCGATTCCGTCTCCGCTCGCCGGTCTCCTCTCGCATCTGAAGGCTGTTGCTGATGTTGTCGTGACCTCTCCTTCGACCGCTCTTCTTCCGGCTGCTCGTCGCACTTTTGCTTCTGCTCCAAATGCTTCTTCTCAGCTCCTCCTCTCACCGTTGCTGAGCCCGTCGCTACTGCTATGGCTTCCGAGAACTCTTTCGTTCGCTTTGGGTCGGCGATGCGGTCGCGGTCCTGCACTCTTTGCTTGGCGAGCGCTCGCGCCTCTTCAGCTTCAGTCTCAAGTTTGCGCTGCTTTTCTTCCTCGATCGAGACCTTCGAGAGTGCCTTGGGCGGGTTGCAGAGTTTGTGGAGACTGTCCGACCAGAGGCGGTGCTCCGCTGTCGTCTCGCCTTTAAAGCGCAGCGTCCGTGCTGGGGAGACGACTTCGATCATATCCTGGAGACAATAGAGAAGAGTGGTGATTTACACATTAGTGACGAGGTCCACAGGCATAGCTACACGACAAACACGCCCCACCCGACGACAGTAAACACCGCTGACGTCTTCCAGGTATAGCCACCCGCGCGGCTCTTTCGCGGTCCTATAAGTAGAAGTTCAAGACAAGCAACCCAGGATCAGCTCACGATCTCAGTGCAAACAGGTCCAGCCTTAAGCCCCTCGCCATCCAGGCACGTCAACATCACAAAGACTCACTTGGTCGTGGCGTACGAGATCACGAGCTTCTGGTCGTTGCCCGCGGGCACGAATGCGACGCAGAACCACCTGCGGTTCATGCTCTTGCCGAACATGGACGGGTTGTTGTTGATCTTGATCATCCAGCCCTCGAGCGTCGAGATGTCTACGCCATGGACGAGCATCGTTAGATCACCAGCTAGCTGCTGGCCGCCTCAAGCCTCAGCTTGACTCTCAGCCTATGAAAGAAGAACTGGAAATGGCTCCGACTGACGTTGTTCGGCTGCTCAGGAGCGGTTGGCGAAACCCCTCGCACGAGTGCGTCTCGCTCACACGCGGGCTGCATTTATAGAGCGAGCGTGCGGTACTGAACGATGAAACCACTTGACATTGGCTCAAAAGCGCTTCGGTTGAATGCTACAGCTCAATCGTTAGTATATCGAAGCACTCAAGGCTACATAGCCCGAGGTCGTGTGCATTACAGCATGCGGACTATGATCACGAAGGCTAGTTACTGAGCTTACGAGTACACTGTGTGCGGTGGACATGGAGACTTGTATTTTTCAAGGGTTTCGCTGTTGTCAAAGAGAACTCACTTCTTGCCAGCATTTCGGCGCTTAAGGATGTCGAGCGCCTCGTAGAAACCCGAGACGTCTTCTTCAACCGAGCTGCAACAAAACAATCAATCAATCGTCCACCAGAGCCACCATTGCCAGTCTCATATAAGCCACCGAGCAACAAGGCCAGTAACGTACCTGGCTGTGCTTGACCTCATTGAAGAGCTGCTCGTCACACTGCTGGTCCTCGGAGTCGTGCTTGATACCGCTTTCTTCACATCCACCGAGGACGAAGACTCTGGCCAGAGTTCTTTCTTACTAGCCGACGCCGCCATGGACGTTCCTGGCGCCTCTCTCTCCCTCTCGGGTCTCGCGGGCGAGACCGACTTGCCTAGCATCGCTACTGCCTTCTGGTTGCTCTGGTTGTTATCACTGGCTGTGACGGACTTTGGCTGCGCGACGAGCAGCGCTTCGGTGAGCAGCGCGCTCTTGCCCTGGCGCTGGTACCAGAGATCAAAGTCCTTCTGGAGCTTGATGCGACTCATCTCGAGCATCTTCTGGATGTGCTGGATCTCCTTCTTCAGCTCACTCAGTTCGTGGAAACCCTTCTTGTAGCTCAGCTTGAAGTGCTCGATTTGGTCCTTGAGCCTGTTCTCGGTCGCCTGGTCTGCCTGCGTCGTGACACCGGTAGCCTTGGCATCACCGTCTGAGTCCACAAGCCCCTCGCTCGCGATCGCCTGCTGTTTGTGCAGCTTGTCGATCTGCAGCGTCAAGTGCTTGATCTGGTTGCGCGCATCGTTCACGCTCGTCGCGAGCTCCTTGGCGGCGTCGTACTTGGTCTTGAGCAGCACTTTGTTCTCGCGAATGATGTCGTTCTTTGGATAGTGCGCCTTGAAGGCCTCAAAGGCCCTCGTCGGGTCGTCCAGCACCGCCGGGTCCACGCGGAACGTGGCCGTGAAGCTCGTGTCCACGGGTGCCTGTGGGGCTTTGCTCGCCGCACGTGGCTGCGATTGCTGTTGTTGTTTCAGCTGAGCTGCTGCTGCCTCGGCCTGCTGGTTGCTTGGATCTTTTGCCATAGACGAACGTGTGGCCAGGAGACCGTCTGAGATCATGCCACCACTGCCGCCATTCTTCTCCTTGCGGATCATGTTGACCATGATCGCGATCTCGTTGTCGCGCTGCTGCATGAGTTGCTCGAGCTCCATGATGCGGTTCTCATACTCCTGATTGTTGTTGTTGTTGTTTTCCATTGAAGGAGCGCCGAAGAACGCCGAGGTCTTGCGGACCGAGCCAGGATTGGCGCCAGCACCAGCACCATTGCCTCCACCAGCAGCGGCAGCGCAGGCCGCGCCGGCCGATGTGGCCATACTCTTGAGGATCTCAAAGCACTTCTTCATTTTGATGTACGTGAACTCGCCCATCGCGAGATGCGCCGTCGGCTCGCCGTCGTTTACGAACTCGAGGCAGCGCTGCCGCAGCTTGTCCACCTCGTAGTCTTTCAGCTCGCTGCCTTCTTTCTAATGTACACATATGATACAGACACACACGAAGCAATGAACTCAACTAGGCTTCGCCATAGAGCCAATACAAGAAGTCACGTACCACGTCGCCCTTAAGCACCGCGAGCTCCTCCTCGAGCGTCGCCACGCGCGCCTTGAGCTGTCGAATGATCACTGCCGGGTCCACCTCTTCGTTCAGCCGCGCGTCATTCTTCACACGAGCCACGCGCTGTGCAAAGCGGCACGTCGACACGGATTCCTAGACCAATATATCAAAAGTTTCAGGTTAGTCCACTCACAGCCACACATTTAAGATGGCAGAATAAATGAATGGACAGGTGCACTTGACACATACATCGGTCTGCTCCTTCTCGGGGCTCACGGTCGCGACCATGACAGTCTTGCAGTTGCCTCCAAGACTATCGCGCAGCACGGACGTGAGCATCGAGTTACGGTAGGGGATGTGCGTGCGACCCTTGGTGTTCTTCTCGTGCAGTGCGACGATGACCATCTCGAGGTAGTGCAGGCTTGTGTTAATGTACGTGGCCTCTCGCAGCAGCTGGCCACGTGCTCCGGTCTTGTGCGCGCGCTCGGAGCCCGCGAGGTCCACCATGTGCAGTTTGGAGCGCAGCACGACCTCGCTGCCCGTGCGCCGCGTCTCGAGCGAGACCGTGAAGATGCAGTGCGAGCGCGAGGACGCAAGGTTCATGGACGTTTCGCTCACGGCGCGGTTCGTGTCGCCCAAAAAGAGCAGATTGAGCGCGTCCTCCTCGGCATGCACGAGGTGCATGGACAAATTGCGCAGGTGGCAGTTGCCATCCTCGTCCTCGAGCATAGAGACCTTGGGCAGATCCTCGAGCGTCTTGGTGGTTTCGTGATTTGGATCGAGCAAGTCGTAGCCCTGGTTGTTGTAGATCTCGAGATACGACACGTGCACTGTGATCTGCCGGTTCGGGTTCTTCTTGGCCTCGTCAAAGACCATCGAGAGCGCGCGCGGGATAAGCCCACGGTCCTCGTAGCGCTCGGCGCCACCCGTGATCGTAAATGTCTTGCCCGAGCCCGTCTGGCCGTAGGCGAACACGGTCGAGTTGAAGCCGTTGAGCGCGTTGTCGATGCACGGGCGGCCCACGCGGTCGAAGACCTCGGTCTGCTTGGCCTCCATGCCGATGACCGAGTCGAAGCGGAACTTGTAGCTCGTGCGCGAGTTGTTGATCAGGCCCGCGGCCACGTCCTTGGGGATATTGTACTTCATCTCGGAGATCTCTTCGTCCCACATGAAGAACCCCGAGGGCTTCTTGGACGGCTTGATGCGCAAAAAGATGCGGATGTTCGAGTCCGCCTCTGCTTGCGGCTCGTCGTCGTTGTCGCGGGCCGTCGAGCCGACGTCGTCGTCGTCAGTGACGTCCACAACACTCTCATTTGGTTGCTGGTTGAGGCCCTCAACGTCTCGCATCATGGTCGTCGTCGAGGAGGAGCTCTTCCTGGTTGTCTGGTTGTGCACGTTGGTCTGACATGAAGCCACGAGGTGCAATGGCGGATCTTGAAAGGTTGTGAAGGATTATCATTGGCTGAAAATAGTGGATTTTCTAGTTTTCAAGACACCGCTTTAGAGGCACTTACGGCATTGGCTAAATAAACGCATGGCGAAAAATAGTGTGTGCTTAGTATGATTGTAGTGTAGTTTGGCAGGTAAATATATATCCAAGTTTGGAACATATTCAAGCTTGAAACATATCCGTGTTTAAAACATATCCGAGTTTGAAACATGTCAAATTTGAAACACAGCTGTCTTGGTTGCATACTGCTGTGAGTTCATCAAACTAGTACAATACCAGTTGGTGTACCTATCTTTGACCCAGTACCGGTAGCTTGTGAATTTGCCATCATCAAGCAGCTGTGATGTGACTGCTGCGAATAACATGGGTTCCCATGTGCTCTTCTCGACTGTAGCAGCTCTCACAGCAGGATCGATCGACCACCAGCTACGCCGCCATGGTGCGGTCGCTTATGTCGCTGCTCTCGACCATGAAGGAGGTCCTGGTTTTCCCATTGCTACTGACGTTCACAGCCGTGAGGACGCTCCCACAGTACGCCGCAAGAGACTGCAAGCCGCTCTTCCCAAAGTGGACGTTCTCTTTCTAGCTCTCGTGTGCAGTCACGCGACTCGCGACGGAGCGCTACGGCGAGCTGATGGCACTCAAGCCCATGTCCGAGCGCATGCGACGCATGCCCGAGTTCTCGAGCACGCTCGCTGGGAAGGCGTCGTGCAAGAAATACCGCGTTGTGATTGAGCCTACGGTCGTGAACGACCTCGAGCACCTCTGTTTTAAGTTGACCGAGAAGAGTAATGGTGATGTCAACCGCTTCGTGGTGCTCTACTTCCACGGTGGCGGCTGCACGCTCGATAGCTCGTTGTCCATGATTGGCACGTACAGCCTTCTCCGAGCGGTGATTGGCCAAAAGCTACGCGTGTCGTCGTCCTCGTTCAGTGATGTCAAAGACATCCAATTGAACTTCTTCATCGCCAACTACCGCAAGACGCCCATGCACAAGTTCTCAGTGCCACAAGAAGATGTGCTTCTGGCGTACGAGCACTTAGTGAAGCACCACAAGATGTTGCTGAGCAACATTATCGTGGCTGGCGACAGTGCCGGCGCTAGACTCGTCATGTCGACGCTCCTCGCCGCATACGGCAGCACGGCCAGTAACGTGGTCGTGAACACGTGTGGCACACCTTTGTGGATGTCCACCTCCCAGCTCTCCAGCACGCCGTCAGCTCTCACCTTTGCGACCAGATCCAGCGAGTTCTTGTAAAGGTAGTCGAAAGGCGCAGCCTGGACAACGGCTGGCGAGAGACCACGCAAGTCTGAATACACAGCCGAGTACTTGCTCGCCTCAGCTAGGTCCTCAGGGCTCGCAAGCGCTGCTCTGCGGAAGCTGCGCATGAGTAGCTGGGAGAGCACGCAGTGTGGCAGCGATACGAAGTCTTCTGGTTCCTTCGTGAGGTCAAAGTATCCGCGCGATACGACTGCAGCGAGTGGCAGCAGGTGGCTCTTGTTCGCATCACGGAGGCTGGTGAGGATGCACAGGATCGCAGTGTTTGTAACCAAACAAATCCGCTCAAGTTGTTGAGATTGCACCCTGAGGAACGAGGAGCGAGGAGGAAACGGAGGTGGAAGTGGTAAAACCGAAAGTGAATTACGTGTTATGGTGGTGTGTGCGGTATCTGAGGTGGCCGATGGTCACGTAATAATATGTGGTGGGCGCAGTCGGGTCAAATTGTTGGCTCGACAAGTACCACCGACTTGTTGATCTATGACATACAAAGCCAAAAGTATCTTGCATTTAATGTGAACCAATCCTGAACCGTGGAGTGGACAATTGTGTGGCCAACACTTCATTATTATTCAATGGAGTATTTACTGAGGAGATCTATTATGTAAAGGAGGATTCTATTTTAGTATCAGATTGTGATCTGGTGATTCTAACCTTGACACGAGTCTCATGAAGTAGGGCTAAAGAAGTAGTGGCCACAGAAGGCTGGGATCAAGACTGCCGCGTACGTACACCTGGATAATGAAAGCTAGCCTTTGCATAAGAAGACACCCGTCTTTCTTTCTCTTCATCGCTCGCTCAGGAAGTAGTGGCGAGCGAGGATCCGCTGCCGTATCCGGTCGACAACGTCCGCATCGTCAGCCGCCAAGTGGAACTCTTGGATCGCACCAGTCGCGCTATCACTCCAGAGCACGCGCGTCACGCTGATCGCCATTCGAACTGCACCTACATGAGCCACACAAAGCATCACAAAGATAGCCAGGGATCTGAGTGAGTCATTGCTGATCTGCGTATGAATGGCTACAGCCTGGAGCAAAGAGCTGCTTTGTGCCACGTACTCGTGACGAAAGCCGCCTGCCAGCGTTCCCACTCGCAAAAGCGCGGCGCCTGGAAAATCACGGGGATCTGAAGCTCTTCACACGCTCTGAGCACCAGCTCGCGCGTGCTGCCGTGGAGTACGCCGTCTGCTGCCGTCACCACACTGCCGTCTTGCACTGTAACAGCATAGAGTAACGCAACCATATACAGCTAATAGATGAGCCCACACAGATAGATAACTTGATCCATGACATGCACTTGCAGGAAAAGACAGCACGTACCGACGAAGAAGTTGGTGATGAGCCCCTCAAGGAGCCTCAGATCGTCGTTGTGTGTTGTATCGCCGCTGCTGCTCAGGATCGTCTCGTGGATCGGGCCGTGCGAGGCGCCAACCTGCGAAGTGTGCACTTCCAGTGGCACACGGTCGCTGATCCAGCTCGTGTGTTTGCAGAGAGGGTTCTCCCGCGCCGGCCCATGGATCAACACGGTTGAAGTCGTGCTCGAGGGCTGTGTCAATAAAAGGCCACACGTCACAGTGAGATTCCAGACATTACCAGCAGTCCAACAGATCACTCACTCTATTCTTACCGTTGGCATCACGCAAGCGTGCACGCTGACGTTGTAGTGTGTCTTCTGAGTCCCACTTGGCTTGGTCCACCAGAGCGCAGTGACCATCAGATCGCCGTCCACCTGCTCACGCTCGGGTTCGCTAATGTACTGGAATAGATCCATACAGAGTGCTGTCGTCACGCACTGCATCGCTGCAATCCACTGGTCTTCAGTCACGAAGCCCATGACGTTGCTCATGTCGGCGACGGTGCGAATGCCTATTGCGAGGCGTTCGAGATGGAAGTCCCAGAGCACGAGCTCGTGGTGTTTGCTGGTGTTGCGGCTGCGCGTCGCTCGCGCACACGTGTACACGCCGCCGCTGGGGTGGGACAGCAGGAACGTCTTGGCGCTCGGCAGCGCAGGTGCCTCTTGAACCAGCCGCTGGACACCATTCTCGCCATTTGCATCGCGCGCCTTCACACCGAGCACCTCAACGCACCACGCCTTTGCAGCCATTTTCAGGAAATATAATGATACGCAAAAAAGAAGTGCTCAAGAGAATATTGTCTGAAATATCAATTTCATCAGGTAAGTTGAAAGCCAAATCAATAGATCTACCTTCATATGAATATTAAATATAGTCAGATCATTAAAGAACGTAAAATGAAACGCTAAAAGAAAAATGGTAACACCGGTATACCGGTAAAAACTTACTCCAAATGAACAACCAAAAATCCCCTGAACGGGCAATTGACAGCTCCCCCAAACTGACGGACGGCCGCACGAGCTCGCCCCATACTAAAGCGTCGCACACAGCAGCCTCGCCAGCAGGACTCCGATGACGATGATGATGATGCGCCGAGCTGCCCAGCGCGCCGCGAACGTTGCGGTCCGCACGCACCCAGAGCGCAGCGCTGTCACCGTTGCCGCGCGCTTCCAGCAGCAGCGCGCGGGCTTCGCCACGATCTACGACGTGACGCCAACGCCATACGAGGTGCGTTCTCATTACTCAAGGCGCACGCTCAGTTTGCGAGGCTGACCGTAAAGAGAGAGAGATCTAACAGTGCCTTGGTGATTATGATGACGCATGTAACAGGACATTAACCGCCACCGCAGCGACGCGGAGCAGCGCATTGCGCAGCTCCCAGTGGTCGAGGTGGACGGCAACGTCGCGGTGTGCGACGGCGGCGGCGGCGCGCTCGGCCACCCGATCGAGTACATCCAGCTGGACACGGTCAAGTACCACGCGGTGCAGACGTGCAAGTACTGCGGCGTGCGATACAAGCAAAAGGAGGGTTCCCACGGCCATCACCACTAGCCACAGGGAGAAGAGTGAGAGGAGAGAATGGGGAAGCGAAAGCGGCGGCACGAGAATGAACTGATCCAAGTGGCGTCACGCTGCCTTCCGACCCCCAGGACGAGAGCGAGAGAGGAAGCAGGGAGCTGAGCGGTGAAAGGGGGTCCTTTCCACGCAACAGGCGAATTTAAATAATCAAGACAACAAGAACGAGAAACACGACCATTTACGCAGAGAGCCACTTGGCTTGTTCAGCTGAAGCTAGGTGTCCTTCACGCCCGCATGGTCATCATTTCATGAGCCAGACAATCCGAATCAACATGGAGCTCTCCAAATCGTACTTTAATGAACACAATGTGTTGATTTGCTACAAAATCGTACTTTAACGAATCACCTTGTCCTGAGCGCAGCAACTTTTGAACCATCACATCATTACTGCTCAACTGGTGTGCGTCGATCGGACAGATCCTGTCACGGGAAGCTGCTCGTCGCGCGTGCTCATCATGGCCGCTGGAGGAAACAAACGCAAGCGCCAGCAGCAACAGGAGACGAATGACGCAACCAGCAAGAAGCGCGCAGCGTTGAGCGCCGCGGACGAGAAGGCGATCGATGCGGAGCTCAAAAGAGTGAACGACATGCTGCAGAAAGAGGAGACGTCGCAGAAGCGTACGCTGGCGACGACGCCTTGCTGTCGTGGCCCGTTAGGATACAGTGGAGCTCACATTCGTATTATTGTTGCTCTGCTGCTGCTGTGTGTATGGATGGATAGAAACCTGGCAGATCGGCAAGCGCCTGAAGAAGCTCATGGAGACATACCCGTCCATGGCGACGCAGAAGACGATCGACGCGTTCTTCCTCTGGGGCACGGCGCTCGCGCGGCTGGCGTCGCAGAATGAGGACCCAACGCTCGCCGAGGCCGCGGCGGACAAGTTTCACGAAATGCACGAGCTGTCCGATGGTGATGACTCGGCCATGGGACCAGTGGGGTACTCGCTCTGGGCGTCCTCGCTGCTGATCGTGGCCACGGAGACGCGGCAGAAGGACGTGCTCGATCAGGCGCTCGGCAAGTTTGCGGTACGCTTGATGCTGTGTAGGGCAATGAGGTATGTGTGGTGGATTGTAATGCCCATATCCCTGTTGTGTGTGTGAATGCGAATCCACAGCAAGCGGTGGAAGTGGACGGCGGCACCACTTTTGAGACGCACTTCCAGTACGCCAAGGCGCTCAAGGAAGGTGGCGACTTGGTCAAGTTCCTAGAAGATGCGGACGAGAATGAAGGTGATCACGGTGAAGAGAACAAGAGCAGCTACGTGGACTACTACAAGCGAGTACGTGCTTATTGGGCTAATGGTTTGTGATTGGTCTGCTACTGGTACTCATTATGTTATGTATGTACTTTGCTTATTATCAGGCGCTAGAGCTCTGTGTCAAGCTAGAGGCGATCTACGAAGAAGAGTCCGCGAAGGAGGGCGGCCCAAAGTCAGAGCCAGCTGGGAAAGAAGACAGCGCTGATGAAGGCAGTGAAGAAGAAGACGAGGATGACGACAAGGTCTTTCTCGAGGACTTTGCGGAAGTGAAGCTTCTGCAGGCGATTCTGCATGGCGCCATTGAGGACGAGCAGAGCACGAGCGCGAGCTTCACTGAGACGCTCGCGCTATTTGAGAAGGCGCTAGGTACGAAAGCGCTGTCCTGCCTTCGTCGTCGCTCGACCACGACTCATTGAGGTCACTAACTAATGTCTCGCTCTCTCCCTTGTGTGTTTGTGTAAATGACTACACTGCTAGAGATCAGTCCTGGCAGCCCCGACGCACTCATGGAACTGGCGAACTACGTCTCGACCAAGTTCCTGCAGCATCGCACGCATCTAAAGAGCGTGGACTGGGAGAAAGTGTTCCGCGACATTGAGGCACAATACGCCCAGGTGCTGAGCGAGGTGGGCTTTGACATGGTTGAGTGCCACGAAATCTGCCTGCGCAAGGACACCAAGCAGCAGGAGGAGCCCGACGAGGAGGAGATCGACGAGCGCGTGCCGCACCTACTCAACACGCTTGGCAAGGCGCTCGCGGCGTTTGCCGTCGGCCAGAAGAGCGATAGCGAGGCGGCCTCTGAAACCAGTGGTTCGAAGGCGAATGGCAAGCAGAAGACAAAGAAGAAGGCCCGACCTGCTACAGGCCCGAGTTCGCCGCACTTTGTCCACGCGGTCGAAGTGCTGAGAGCGGCTCACCATTTCCACGACAAACTCGGGTGCTACCCGCTCGCGTGGCTGTACGCGTACCCAGGCATCGAGGACGAAGAGGTAGGTGCTGGGCTGTCAGCCAGAGCTTGCTATAGGTGTGTGTTGTTGCGAATATCCCCTGACTTGTTGTACGATGTTATTGGTTGGCGTAGAACTGCCGGATGTGGCTCGAGACGGCCGAGAGCTACGGCGTGCTGGACGACGAGCTGCAGCTCTCGGACTTTCGCTCGATGCACGAGAAGGACTGGTTCCAGAAGTTCCTTACGCCCGCCGAGGAGATCGACGAAGACGACATGGAAGGGGAGGAAGAAGATGATGATGCCGCAGCCAGTGGCGACGACGAGGAGGAGTGAGGTAACTATGCCATGATCCAGGGTATGGTGGTGATGCTAACATGAGAGCCTTGTGGCTCCGATAGAGTGTGTGAATGAATGAATGGCATGACATGCTACTGCTTGGACTGTTTTGTCTCTTTCTTTGTTGTAGACTCTTGTTGTTGTTGTTGTTTGTCATTGCAGGTGATAGCAGCAAGTGACGAATTTGAAATCTCGAACATTTCAAATTTGCAAACAAGAGACCTCTGGACTTTCTCATCTGAAGGAGAATGCGTCTTCCCGATAAGCGATCGACTCAGAGCTGCTCTCATTGACGAAGAAGACGCGCACAGCCACAGCCAAGTCCACTTGACAGAGTTCAGACACCAGAGACCCACGGTCAAGCCCTGCAGCCGTGTTCTGCAGCCCTCGCTCAGCATACGCAAGCGCCATGGAAGACGAGTTCTACCACGATCTCCTGGGAGACTTTGACGGGAAGCTGCTGGAGATCCAGTTGGACGACCAGGACGACGACCAGGACGACGACGGCAATACCCTGCAGAGTCTCGTGGTGGACTGCAGTGCGATCAGCATCTCGCTGGCCGTGAACAAGAGAGTGACGCGAGAGAGCCCCAAGCAACACCAGCGTGTATTATTCGCAACAAGCAGTCAGGAAGAGGAGGAGAGCGACGACGACGCTGAGTGGCTGCGCCTGGTGCTCAGCAGCTTCGACGTTGACGCAATTTTGAGCGAGCTCAACAGCTCAGAGAGCCACGAGACTGGAGCATTCGACCAGGTTGCGTCGATTCTGGACGTCTCGCTCGTGGACATCGACTTTGAACCTGCGGACCAAAAGAGAGATCATGCTGCTAAAGTGCACCTGGGCAACCCTCCGACCCCACAAGTCTTTGGTGAGTATTTGTTCTCGCCGACGATGACGTGCACTCCAGCACCGATGCTGCATCATCACCTAGCGTCATGGAGCACTGGAGCTGTGCTACATCGCCAGCTAGTGAGAAGACAACTCGAGCCACTGCTGCCGTCGACCGCCATGATGCTCCCACCAGTTCTTCTCCGCTCCCCCAACTCGACCAGTCAGTGTCAGCACCCGCAGTGCACACAAGCCGCGGTCATCATGGACATGTGCTACGTGCACGCCGACGAGCTCTTCGAGCAGCTCCAGCCGCAAACAACGCAGAAGCAGACGCGCAAGCGTCGCCGCGCGGTCTTTAGCACCGGCACAAAGAGGAAGCAGAAGACGAAAGCGAAGGCAACTGAGAAGAGCACCACGACTGTGAAGGCTGCGAAGAAATCGACCACGAAGCAGCAGAAAGAGCAGCAGCAACAACAGCATACGGAGGAAGACACTGGTGTCGAGCAACAAGAAGCGAAGGCACGCGCCCACATTCGCCCACTGCGCTCTCGTCGCAATCGCCGCATCAGCTATGGAGAAGCTGCCATCTGATGCGTGAGAAAGTGCTCCACTGCAGGATGTGAGCCCTCGTTCCCAATGCAGTTCAGCAGCTGAGACGGCAGCAGAGCAGTGGCGAGCACAGTGCACACTCCGTAAGCACCATAATGTAGACTTGTAGAGAAGTTGACACGAGAGCAGCGACATACACGGCTGTCAACTCAGCGTGGCGCATGTTGTATGTTGGTGTAAGTGTTCTCGTGTGAGCTCGAGAAGAGAGAAGGAGAGACGAACTTCAAAGTTCAAGCGTTGATCCAATGGCGTATTGAGGCACGTGCTGGGGCTGCTACTGCTACTGCCGTTGGACGGCGCTGTGCTGCGGGCAGCGGCGCACTGCGCTCCATCTCTTCCATCGCTCCGATCAGACATTTGTAAACAAAGTGATAGAGTTTGTCACAAGCAAAAACGAAATTATGCGAATCATGTAATTTCGATATGATTTTAATGTGATTTCGCGCCACTCGTCTCGCCACGATCCAGCAGAGAGAGCATGAGCAACAGCACAGCGTCGCCTTCGACGTGCAGTGAGGAGGAGGCGCAGTGGCGCCAGCTGCGTCAGGAGCTCTACGTGCACCTCTACGAGAGCGGCAAGCAGGGGCTCAACCGCGACGCCGTGCTCGCCACCAGGTGCGTTGCTGCATACTACAAGCACTGACTGGTTGCTGATCGATCACACATAGGATGGATGGCAGTGGTCTAACGTGAATGGGCTGTCGTCCATATAGTCAGCACTTTACACCTGGCGCGACGTTCTCCCCCAAGCCGTACGTGTTCCCAAATCACGACGACGGTGTGGCGCTGATCTGCGCCGAGATCCCGCCGCCAGCCGCCAAAGTGTGCCACGAGCTCGCTCAGGAGCTCCTCGCATTGCTTCCGCGACTGGACGATGGCAGTGCGGTCGCGTACGTGAACGAGCTCGACCTGATGCACATCACGCTCTTCCACACGTCGCATCCGGACGAGCTCGCCCCAAACGCCAAGTCACGTCGCAGCGCCGACATCGCACAGCTCACGGTCATGCTTGAGAAGTTTACGGCGTTCTACGTCAAGCCTGTGCGCGTGCTGCTCGCGTCCTCTGGTGCAGTCATCATGCTCTTCGAGTGCCTGAGCGGCGGCAGTGAGGATACCAGCTCCCGTACATTCATCAATGCGCGCCGGGAGTTCTCGGTCGACCATCTGCGCAAGACGGCCAAGGAGACGTTCGAGCACACGCCCAAGCAGAGTGGCACACGCACGATCGTGCACTCGACGCTGGGGCGCATTCTGGACCCCAACGTCTCGGACGAAGCGCTGCAACAGGTCTACGTGCAGTGCGAGGCGCTCACGAAGCGCTTTCAAGAGCAGCCGTTCGTGTTCCGCATCGAGAACCTGTGGTA
Source organism: Globisporangium barbulae (assembly GCA_023337805.1). Lineage (NCBI taxonomy): Eukaryota > Oomycota > Peronosporomycetes > Pythiales > Pythiaceae > Globisporangium > Globisporangium barbulae. The sequence continues at coordinate 25,245 of JAADXK010000347.1, forward strand.
CGTCGAGGAGACGCACCACTTCTCGCCACAGGGCAAGAAGACGACGATCGCGCTGCAGTGACGATACTACGGTGTGCGTAGATGCATACAGCCAACTTGAGAGATTCGTGCTCGTGTTGATAGAGAAGCAGGCTTCTGTTCATTTTCACCAGTGTTGGTTTGTTTTGTGCGCCATCACGTGCGAGATTTATTCAAGCAGCAAGGCCGATATGCGAACGCAAAGTTGAGGCAGCTCAGCATCGTATGAAAATGGTGAGACGTGATTACAGACAAGTTTGCAGCAGAAGGACAAGTGGCAGACTTTCAGGCAGGTCACCAGTCACGAGCCACCGTACGTTTGCCGCCCGCAGGTGCAGAGACTAGCGACTTTTCACGACCGTGTGCTAGAACGGCGCAATATCCGGGCTGCATGGACACAGCCACGTGGCCATGTTGGTGACACTGGAACAGTAGTGGTTAGCAGGGCGTCCATTCGAGATCAGCATGCAGTTCATAGGTCTGCTGTGGCCCCCAAAATCAAGAAGTACAGACCACGCGCTGCGTTGCAGTGGCGACGGGTAGACGGAGGGGCCTTGAACGCTGGCGTAGATGGCATGGCGCTTGACGTCTCTGATAGTTGTGGGCAAACGGAAAATACTGTTACAGGCAACGTTCCCAATATTGAGCTCCAAAAAATGTGGGAAAAAACATTGAAATATAGAGGTATGTACACGATAGAGGTATAAAGATATGCAGGTTCGCTCGCTATCAAATCCACTCAGCAGGAAGTTGTCAAATTGATGGTGTGCAAACTCGAAGTCCACGCATGGAAATGATAAGCGCACACAAGTCTTCGTCGAGAATTGCCGTGTGGCGCCAACAGTTTGCCACTGTCTTGCTTGTCACTCCTTTCCACGCCTCTTCTGCCCATTCCATCGCCTCTAGAATGTCCGCGCTGAAGAAAGACTTTGTCACTGCTTGCATGTTCTCCACTCCGACTTCAGCGGCGCGCTCCAAGAGCTCGTCGACTTTTACTACGACTCGCCGTGTTTTGATCGCTCTGATTCGTGCCTTGAGCGACTGAATCACTCCAGCATCTTGCGGTTGAAGATGCGCGGTGGTGTTGGGCGGGAGCATCTGAATGCGTACGTTGGACAGCGGCTGCTCAATCCGATGACACGACGCATTGTCGAGAAGTAGGAGCACGTTGCGCCTCTCTGTCTGCATTACAGCGTTGAACTCATGGACCCACCGCTGAAACAGCGATGTGGTCATCCAGCCCTTCGCCGCGCTGTAGTACTGGTGGCCGAGCTGCTCTCCTGTCTTCCCATTGAAGCATCTCGGCTGGCGAGCGGTGCCAATGAAGAGGAGAGGGATCTTTGCCGAGCCGTCTGCGTTGCTCGTCACTGCCATCGTAATGCGCTTCTTGTCCTTTTTCGTGCCGGCAATTGGATTCTTCGAGTGCGAGTGATCGGGCGGCATACAGTAAAAGTATGCCGTCTCGTCCATGTTGAAGACGTCGCACTTGTCGTACCCTCTCGTTATCTCCTGGAGACGCACTCTTCCTTCGGCAACGGCGGCAGCGTTGGCGGAGGCTGCTTCTCCGTGAAGCCGACGGGACTTGATTCCGTGCCGCAACTTTAGCTTTCGCAGCCACCCGTCCGAGAACACCATCGTGGTGAGCTTGCTGGTCACGTTGGAGTTGGGGTCGCCGACTATGCGGTCGCGAATCATTGCCGCTTTTTCGCAGATCGTGGCGCCAGTGACGACAGGAATGCGCAGCTGCTCGCACGAGTCGATCCACTGCACAACCTCAGCTTCCAGGAGCGCGCATTGCACTTTGTGGTGGGTCTTGCGCGTCGGATTGCCACCGTCGTCTTGGATCGGGCTCTTGAAGAGCAGTCGCAGCGTTCCTGGCGCAGGCAGGCTCGAAAGCGCGAACTCTTTTGCTGCCCACGCACACAAATCACGCACAGGCAGCTCTGGTTGCTCGTGATGTAGCTTGCAGATCGCACGCTTCTGCTCCCATGTTAAACGAACCCGTGAGTGCTTCTTCGGCATCTTGTCGCGCGCTGTGTTTGCCTTTTGACACTCGTGACAGCGTTTCGCGCGCTATTTTAAATTCAAACCAGTGTGAAATTTTCATCGATCAGTTTTGAAAGGATATCTTTTTGCACAGGAAGTTAATAATGGGAACGTTGCCTGTAGATCAAACAAGAATCGATGAGCTGCAACAATCATAGAACAAAACAGTTTGATATACCCTAAACTGCATGTCAAAGGCGGCGCCCTTATTTGGAGCAGCTTCAATACACACGCGTAATTACGCGTAGTTGTAAAATAGGACGCACCACATTGAAACAAGGGCAACGATCCGAAAATAGGACCAAACTGATCGCCATTCATTTGACACACAATTTGGCTATCGCAATTCAGTCAGCGAAAA